>JANHFT010002627.1:5988-16838 GCA_032467955.1 Pseudoxenodon macrops | reverse complement strand
TCCCTCCCCCCTCTCTCTCATATGGTGGCTTTTCTGAAACATTTTGGATATAGACTAGATCATTCTTTAAATGGTAAAAGAAATTATCCCAAAAAATTAGTTATTTTTAATTATATTTAATAGTTTGCAGATTCAAAAATGTGTTTTAAGTATCAATTAGTTCTGCACCATTTTTCAGATTCATTTGGAAGTTTGAAAGAGGAGCAGCTTGAATAAATAGCAGAGAGATGCTATGCTCACATGTGGACCAGACTACTTCTGAATCATTTTGGATGGGCACAGCCCCATGTATTAATCTGAAGCGTACCTGTTTACCTAATTCAATGGATTTTCCCAAGACAGGTAGATGGCGTCACCTTTGGAATTCAGCCAATAGTCATTAAAAGAAAGAAGATCATGATGATGAAGAAAAAGATTGTGTCTTCTATTTCTAGAAGACTTGAAACAACAAAAGACTTCACACTTTAGATCTGAAAAAAATAATGAAATGTACTATTATCCTGGCAAAAGAAAGACAAAAAATGGATAGGCAATTACATTCAGAAGTCCTGTAGAGATGATACTTTTACATGTAGAGGAGGAATTTTTAGTTATGCTATGACATTAGTGAAGAAATTATCATCTAGAGATGCAGCACTTTTTTTTGCACAGGTGAAAAAAAGCATAAATCTCACAAAATTCTCCCTTTCCATGATGCACCCTAATATATAGGAGGCTCTCATTTAACAATAAAAATGTATAAAACAACATGTTTGAGAGTAATCCTATTTTAGAACTGCAAATGAAGCATCGGGAGATAAAATGGCAGGATAGATGTGCTGCTTTATTAATCATAATCCTTACAGTTTTCAAGCCTTTTTGCAAGGAGCAAGCTGAAGGTTGATATTTAACAGTTTGCAGCCTTTTCACAGCATATTGCTTTTTAACTTGGTGTGATATTGAAGCTTGACTATGTAGAAAAATATTTTTTTCAGCTATTAAGAATAACTATTCAGATCCAGCTTATAACTACAATGTTTTAAGGATGTTATAAATATTTTAATTGTGAGGGTGGAGATTTGTTCTGCTAGCTTGTGGGTTAGTTTCTGTTACCAGGTTAGGTAACATTTTCAGCTACCTTGCATTACTTTTCCACAGGAAAAAAGTACAGTAGACAAACAGTTTAGCTATGTGATTTAAACCACTAGAGGGGAGGGGAAAGTAAAGTAATTTTGAGAAAAAGCAATTTCTTCCCTATTTAGTAACATCACTTGTATTAACATCATCCCATTTATTATAGCACTTATATACAGTTCCATAGGGATTTATAGCACTTTCTGAGCGGTGTACAGAGTCAGCATATTGCCCCCAAACAATCTGGATCCTCATTTTGCCACCTTCGGAAGGATGGCGGGCTGAGTCAGCTTGAGTCAATCAGGATCAAACTCCTGGCTGTGGGCAGAGTTGGCCTGCAATACTGCATTCTAACCATTGCACCATCAAGGCTCATATTATACAATATCTTCAGGATTCCCAGACTCAGTAGTCCAATTGCGAATGAGTCCCATGTGGTGAACATCTAAATGTACAAACACCAGCAACCAGCAACCCAAAAAATCAAGGTGAAGAATTGTAAGTCATGACTATTTAGGCCTAAAGTATTCATAATCACATTCAGAATTGCTATATGCGGAAAAATTCTTGCAATGATTTACTTCTAAAATATTAATCTGTTTTCATCTGGAAATACTTGCAACTCTACCTTTTCCATTCTTTGTCTTAAGAAAGCTTGAAGTTCACAGCGGTAGCCTTGAGGGATACTTCTTGCTTGTAGAGGTAAGTGATTGTTTCTTGCTGTTCAAAATTTATGCTTTTGTATTTTTTATTCACCTGCCAGAGTTAAAAGTTCCCCACTGCCTTTTAATGAGCAGTAAAATAAAATAACTTATATTTTTAGTCACTGGAGTTGAAAGTTTCCAGCAATCAACAGATCAATCAATAAAAGGATAATTATACATTGGTAATCATTTGCTATTAGAATACTACCAAAAATGATATTACAATCTTGTTTTGTTCATATTTGTATAATTTTCTCCAACAAATAAGTTAACATTAGAATGTTTTGTTTATATCCAAGAAAAACTATTTTATGGTAGTTGAAGAAATTGAAACCCAATTTTTCAATACTGTACTCTTTCAGCTACAGTTACTTGTTTGTTGAAACAAGAGTTCTGCTTTCAGTTTTAGCTAAATTCCTAATCCAGAATTAGGCATATGGGATATATAGGAATCAAAGCAAGTATTTCTCTTCCTTTCATACTAATTTTATTAAAAGTGATAATTAAAAAGATAAATACCAGTCCAAACTAATAAAAGTAAAAGAAAAAAAAGGAAAAAAATAGAAAGTACAGATAAGGAAAAATAGAAAGAAAAAAGAAAAGAAAAAAAAGAATATAGGGAATAAAAAGAAAAGAATAATGTAAATAAATAATTTCCTCCTTTCACACAAGTATAAATAATTTTAATAACTTATCACCTTCTGTTAAAACACAACAAATAATCTTCCCATATACCATCTCTTATTTATAAATAAATCCTTAAAGCAATCAAAGCAGGTCTCCTTTGAAAAATTCTGGTTACCGGAATCTAAACTTCTAAAAACCTTTTAGTTATTTAAAATTCATATGTCTCCCCACCCTCTGTCTGTCTGTCTGTCTGTCTGTCTGTCTGTCTGTCTGTCTCTCTCTCTCTCTCTCTCTCACACACACACACAAAACATACACAAACATACAGACTTCTTAAAAGAAGAAACTTCCACCCCATATCTCTAGTCATGTGGACAAAATATGATAGTAGATTCTTCAAACTTTGAACTGGATTTAAGTCTAGGATATTATCATATTGAGTCATATTTTTTTTCCAATTTAGAATTTTTTAGAGATAGTTTATTATAAACACAGGTGACACCAATTTTTAGAGCTGTTTGCTCTAAAGTAGAATATCTCTCTCTGTTTCATAGTTTACACATACTAGAGTCCACAAGTCTCTACATGAGGCATACATTTATACAAGGAATTGATTTCCTTAGATTGAGATGTAAAATTTCAAGCAGTTCTGGTTATTAATCTAAGGAAGAGATTATTTAAAATAAAGAGCAATCTAATGCTAAGGTCAGTTTTATATGAACTTGAGTCTGTGCTGAGTTTGGGAAGAAAAAATGCAGTTAATAAAGGGTTTGATGAACTTTTCTGACAGATCATCAGAATGGCAAATTCACAGATGTTGGCAAACATGGGAAGAAGCTGAAAATAGAGCACTGGAAAAATCCCAAATCAAATTATGACAAATTAAATTGGTTCTAATGTGTCACATTTTATATTATGCAAAGTGAAGAAATAACTTTCTACTTGGCATGACATGGCCTTGTTAATTCTAGTGGAGATTAAATGATATTTAATGAATGGCCAATGAAGTTGTCCATTTCAGATGTATTTGAGGTTCAACTGTATGGAATTCATTTTTAATATTCATCTACAGAGATGCAGTATATGGGATTATGATTGGTTTGTCCAGGTTGACCATGACAAAATCTATAGCTATTGAACTTGCTGGAAAATATCTGTCTGATGTTATTTTACATTTATTATTGCCTTGCAATGTGCTGTTCCTGAAAGCTTCTTTGAAAAATATTTGCATAAATTATTAATATATTTATGAACAGAACCCACAAATCTCTCTAGAGCAGGGGTGTCAAACTTGATTTCATTGAGGCCCACATCTGGGTTGTGTTTGACCTGAGGGGGAAAGAGTGGGAGGGGCCAAGGCGGGCATGGCCATCACTCATCGAGGCTCTGGTCACAATGACCTCCTGCAGCCCTCTGGCAGTGAAAATGGAGCCTGGAGGCCCCTCCCAAGCTCCGTTTTCACTGCCAGAGGGCTGCAGAAGGCAGTCATGGCTGGAAATGGAGCCCAGGAGGCCTGTGTGTGGCCCTCCCAAGCTCCATTTTCATTGGCAGAGGCACCATGGCCCAATCCTTTGCTGTTTCTAGGTCAGTCCTGCAGTCCAGATCTAAGTACCCCAAGGACCAGCTCTGGCCCCTTGACCTTGAGTTTGATTCCCATGCTCTAGAGTGCAAGTTTGGTATAGTGGTTAAGGCATCAGGCTAGAAACTGGAGGAGCATGAGCTACAGTCTCAAATCCAGCTGGATGACCTTGGGTCAGTCACTTTGTGTTAGCTGTAGGAAGTAAGCAATGCTAAATCCCTTCCGAAAAAACTTGCTAAGAAAAATGCAGGGACTTCTCCAAGCAATTGCTAGAAGTCAATACAGACTTGAAGGTGTGCACTCACATAAATCTCTATTATTCTTTTTTTATAAAGGTTACATATTTATGCTTTTCAAAAATTAGTTTGATATAGCCATCATTTGACGAATAGGAAATGTATACATAGATGCACAGAGGCAAATATAGGGCACGATCATTATATTTTTTCTTGCATAGTCAAGACTAGGATTTAATCGGCCTGCTTCATACTTTCTGAACTAATACTTGGAATAGCACACATTTGCCATTATGATTTTTTATTTTTACAATTTACTGCCTATTGAAACAACATTTTACAACAGTTGCCTTTTCAGAAGAGAGCTTCAGACACCAAGATATATTTTGAACCTGGTCTCATCTGCCCTTCTCCTAAGATTTAATTGTCTTGTGCATTTTCGTCTTCTTTTAAACATACCTATTTTCTGCAAACCCTGTTTCTCAAAAATGAAAAAAGGAGATGAAAATTGCAGACACTTTTACTTTGTTGCTACTATTAATGCCTATTTAAGTCTGCCATAATCTATAATAAAGGACAAGTTCAAAGGACAGCCCTTGATGACAAACCTCTCATTAATTAGTGTTCAATGGTCTTATAGGAACTATTTTTATTCACAATGTTGATTATGCATGAAATAATTAAGTAGTTTTGGAAGCAAAATATGGCAGACTTCCAGTACTATTCTCATTTGAGAATATAGATAGAGATGACTTCTCTAGACTTTTTTGAAGTTTGCTTAACATTTCCTTTGCCTCCTGTCTTCTTATGTTGTAATTTGATTAACAAATATAGGTAGCTATAAGGGTATGCATGTGTGCATACATGAAAGGCAAAATGAGAAATAGAGGAGTAGTTTCAGACAATCAGGCTTTTCAAGTCTGAAAACCTTCTGATTATAATTTAAAATAAATCCAAGACTAATCAGGGCTGCTTGGAATATTTCCAATGGGTTAGTAGAATATTTGTATGTATATTTGCAAAGAACTGATAGCCTATCCACATTTGCCATTTTGGCTAATAATTAAACACAGAAAACTATGAGCCAGTTAGTGGTAATTTATTAGTCATAATTTAATGCAGTGTTTTTCATGATCAGCAGCTTTAAGTTGTATGGACTTCAACTCCCAGAATTCCTCTGATCAGGTAACAGAAGAAAGACATGAAGAAGCTTGACTACCATTAATGGTCAAAAGGCACCTCAGGTTATAGCTCAGGTTAGAAAAGATGAGGAAGAAAATACTGGTGAGAGGAAAAAGTCATGAAAAATCTCTCCACTAAAAAATATAACGTATGTTTGGGAGTATAAGACACACTTATTCTCCTCTAAAAGAGAGTTAAAATTTGGGTGCGTCTTATAAACCAAATGTAGCCAAAAACATGAGGCACAGAGGCAGCGATGGACTGTGGCAATCCCTGCAGCCTGGAACAGCTGGTTGGGGGTATTCCGGGAAGCCGATTCACCCACCAATCATATGCTTGTGTTGAATCAGGCTGCAATAATGTGCTGAAGCTGACCTGGCTGTTTGCTATTTGCTGCAAGGATTTAGAGTTTGCAGCAGCAATCACATCCAGAAAGCACACACAAATAACTGGTTCAGCAGGATTCAATAACTTCTCTTCATATATGATAAAGTAAATATACAATACCAATGAAGTAAATATATAATACCAAAAGCAGGTTTTCCAAAGGTACAAGCAAAATACAAGCAGATGAGAGGAGTTTCCGTTTCCGTTTCGAGCAGCAGACTAGTTTTCAGTTTTAGCACAGACTCAGAGCTGCAGAGATAAGCCACGTTCAGGCTCCTTGCTTCTTGCTCACAGCAAATACTGTTTCAGTTTCCAAACAGCCTTCAACTCTCTCACACACTGTCAGGAAGCTAGCCAGATGAATACCAATGGATGCTGGTAGGCAATTGTTTTTCTTATTTTCCTCCCCAAAAACTAAGGTGTATCTTATATTCTGGAGCATTTTATACTCTGAAAAATTTGGTAGTTATTGTTTTTGAAATGAATTCTGTGAAAATGCATAATGGGTTTGAATGTTAGAACAAGATGTTCAGGTCTGATGCTTTACAGGCGTTTGGGAATATAACATACAGAATCTAGATAGGACAATAGGCAGAGATGATACTAATAAAAAAATCATCTGGGGGGTATTGGTTAAAAAGAGATAAGGGATGTTGGTTACCTTGTCAACAAATTCCCATCAGTATGCTGGCATAGAAGGCAGCAGGGATTCCCTATTTCATTTATTGGGAAGATGGATACAATTAGCTTTATTTCCCCAAGACACTGTTTCTCAATTCTTCTTATTTACCTGATCTGGGTCATGCCTTTGGGACTTACCTGCTTTATATTTCAGTAAAAATGCATATTTCTCTTCAGAACTAATTTTTGCTGTTTCACACCATGGCAAGTCCATGGGCCTCTATTTCCACTGAAAAATTGATCCATTTATTGACCACTGATATTAAAAAGTTAGAATTACCCTTTCAAAATTCCCACTCAATTCGGAGGTAATTTCCTTGAATGTTCCAGTGGAAGAAAAAAAAAGTGTCCCAACATTTATTTTATAGTGCTGCCATAGAAACAAATCTAACTGGAGGGTTTCCCTCATCAGTCTTCACCTTGAGGTTTAATAGAAGCACAGAAAACCAGGAAGGCTGTAGAGCACTGGAGATATGATTGGAGAATCAGATACAATATATTTACAGCCAGTCGTTAACCATTTCATAATTATGTGCAAGAACATCACACAATAACTATGAGAATTTTTTGGAATAATTTCTAAAGCAACTTCTTTTTCATGAAGATGAAGGGGAAATGCAGAAAATTTCTCTGCCTGGCGCTAGTACAAACATTTTTTTTTTAAACAATCAGTATTTCTAGGGCAGATGCATTGATAACCATAAAAGCATAAAATGTTAACAAGAAAAAGAGATGATATGACATAATAATTTCCTTGCACCGGAAAAATGCATTTTAAAGGTAGATGGGTGAGGTTATTTTCATGCTATGGCACTATTGCATGTGTTGATTGTAACTCCATTTCATTCCACCTCCACATTTAATCTATTGTGAATTCACTGACACGCACCCTTACCTATAATGGTGTTACTTCAGATGTTAGTTTAAACCCTCCAATATTCTGAATTCCTATCTTGAGGCTTCTCCAGTACTTGTCACCTCATGCCCTTTGATCACCTCATGACATTTGGTGGCACCTTGTCTGATCAATACATTGTTTTAAGAGGCATAAGCTTTCATCCAGTTTAATAAAATTTGAAAGTCTGTAAAGATGCTACCAGACTCCTGATTTCTGGCTGCAATAGACTACTTGGTTTCTCCTTAAATGCCTGCACTGAATCACAGCTTTTGGTAATCTCTCACCTCCACTCTGACTCTTCTTTTTGCTTTGACCAGATATGCTGCTATAATTGTCATGTATAGTGCTGTTCTCCTTATTCTCTTTTTACAGGCTTATTGCCTGGTGCAGATTAAAAAAAAACCTGTATGTTGTACCTCGCAGAATCTCTTGGTATGCCTCTCTTGGCTAGAGATTCTGTTTGTGTCTGTGTGTTAATTTTAAATGATCAGTCCCTCAGTAATGGAGGAAGGTGAGGTTGAGGCTGAGTAATTGGAGGCCAAGAGGCAAAAGTCTCTGACAGAATAAAATTGATTGAGGTTTTCAGTGAAACACTTGCAAAAATCAATGCCTGTTCCCTCGATTGCAGGAATGTGTTTACTGTATTCAGCAGCAAACATTAAAAGTGAATTCCAGCAATTGCAATTACAGCTTTCTGCTTCCCCTCCCCTTTTGCTTGGTGTTCGTTTTGTCTTGCTTTAGAGCCTAAGGCAAAGCTAATGCAGTCAAACTGAAAGCGGCTTTATAAATTGCAACTCACCACTTTCCCACTCCCCTAGGACCCCCTTTTTCTTGAGCACTGTCAAATTTGATTCAGCTCAGAGGCATGGAGCTGCCTTATGGAAGAGATTTCAGGACTTAGAAGGCCGGCTGGAACATGGCTGACTTGCTAGGCGCTTGGCCAGAGTATGTTAATCCTAATGCAGCCTGATATCACCATTTGATTTCCTTGTGCCCGGGAGGAGAAATTTTAAATGCAATAGAGAGGTGATTTTGGGCTCGGGAGGTGACTTATTCATGAGAATCAGAGTTGTGAGTTTCTGAATGAAAGTTGAAAGGAGAATGGGGGATCCTGATTCATACATATCAGTAGTTTGCAAGGTGCAGATTAAGAAAGCAATAACACAATTCATAGCTGTATACAGTATGTCAATTAATATTGGTATGCAGTTCAAGCATTGTCTGTTATTATTTATTTATCTAGTGTATGGTATTTGTACATTGAGTACCAGGCTGTCTACAATATTATTAGAATAGTTTGGCTGCCTAAGATTGCTAGTTTGTTTAGTTCACATTTGCGTGCTATCCAGGGTGCACCACAGGGAGAGAACTAGCTCCAAACACAGAGTGGCTAATGGTTTTCTGGGGAAGCATTGGCACCATCTAGGATTTTTCTGCACTGATTCTGCCTCATATTTGGGTGGGTCCAGTGCTACTTGGTTTATTGCTATCACATGAAGCACTGTTAGCTTCTCACCAGATTGTTACATAGTTATCTGTCTGCATTTTGCATGCTTTCAAACTGCTAGGTTGGCCCACTCTGTCATGTGGTGCTAGGGCTTGAACTGCTGGAGTACAGAGAGCTGACCATTTCCAGCAGAGGTGGTTTCTGAATTGTTCGACTGCCGGTTCACTCAGGGTTGCACCTTGAGCGTGTGCGCAAACTGCGCAAGCGAGCGACAGTCAAAAACTGTGCATGGGCAGAAGCAAAATCCAAGATGGTAGTGCTCACAGAGCCACCGACAGAACCGGCTCTGTGACATCACCGCGGAGTTACTACCTCCTCTATAGAACCGGATAGAACCAGTAGGAACCCACCTCTGATTTCCAGCCAGCAAATCCAGGTATTTTAAGCCACTGAGCCACTGAGCCACTGAGCCTCTAACATGATCTGTATATTGTAGGTATTAGTCATGCATACCGGATCCATTTTTACTGCATGATTTTAAGTGGCATATAATGTAGAGCCATCCAAATAAAGAGACACAGACACCCCCTAATCAAAGCTACGCATTGACAAATTACAATAATTTCAATAGGGGAGAATTATGTTTAATATTCCTTTTAAAAATCAATGGGCAAGCTGACTTGTTTTTGGGCCCATATCTTTTAGGATCACTTGGGTCCCATTCTGTGAGTCTTCACCTTCTCCCACACAAAGTCTTCAAGTTTATCATTGATCTGCATGATGAGCTTGCCACAGTGCCACTGACTATTTCTCAAGAGCAGGAACATCCTTTGCTCATTGAGAAGGCAACCACTGCCAGGTATTTGTTTTTCTTTTGTGCTACATGTTATATTTTACCTGAACTGTCTCACCAGTTGAGCTTTATCCCATTGGTTAACCCACTGGGTGAAGAGTCTGTCCCCTCCAGAAAGCAGCAGCTGCTGCCCTCTACAGCCAATTATGTTCTACAAATTCACCAGCAGAACTACCAAAAAGGAAACAGTGGATTTGTCTTTTTATTTCTTTTATAAGTTCATTAATGAAACAATAAAAAGATGGAATTTTTCTTCTGTTTTATGTCATTGACGGACAGTGGAGCAGTAAAAAGACAGGATTGTCTTTCGCCTAGTAAATTTTAATTAATCAGGTAACGCTGGCGTGACTTCTGATGTCTTCCTTTTCTTTTCTAATTCAAGTGAGAGAATAAAAATAGTGAAGTCCTCCCAAAGTTAAAAAAGAAAGCAAGCAACCTACCTGGTGAATGTATTTGGATGGAATATCTCATCAACATTACAGCCAAACAGGAAGGGATAAGTTCAGTTCAGTTATCTAAGGCTGTAATGAGACACAACCGTTAGACATAACATAAAGGACCAGGAAGTAAGAGTACTTGGTGGTTGCCATACATTGACTCTTAGAACCACTTCTTCAACATGTGATCTATTCCAGACATTTCAGTTGTATATTCTCCAAATTTCTAGCAACGGTCATACTGGCTGAAGAATTTTGGCAATTGAAGCCACACCTCCGAAGATTGACTAGGTTGAAGAGTGCTAACTTAAAACATTACATTATATAAATTATATAGCAGCAAAAGCACACAAGTTACTCTTTTTTTGGCCCATCACAACAGCTACCTAATAAATAGACCCACTTATTTTCATTGATGGCCAAAATGGCTATGTTTATGAGAAACTTCTGGGTACATCAATAGAATTTAAATAGGGCTACATAATCTGGACTTCAAATTATCTCCTCCTCCTGCTCCTCCTGCTCCTGCTCCTCCTCTCCTCTTTGTTGCAACGTAATGGTTATATAATTTTTACAGGCCAGACCGACTTCATTTTAAAATTATTGTTGTACAAATTGTAATCCTGGCAAATTCAAGCAGTGAGAAGTTTTCAGGAAGTTAGCTTTGTTTTCCTAGAGATTAAAAAACATCAGTCCTGGCTTTGAG
>JANHFT010002624.1:91124-102715 GCA_032467955.1 Pseudoxenodon macrops | reverse complement strand
AGATTTTTTCCCCTATTTTCCTCCCAAAAAACTCAGGTGCGTCTTATACTCAGGTGCGTCTTATACTCCAAAAATACAGTACTTTGTATTGCTTCATGATTCAGTTGGGAAGAAGAATGTATTCTATATTTTGAAATTCTATCAGATTTCTTTAAAGGCTGAAATCTGATTTCTGTTTCATCTTCCCTTTAGAAAGCACTTAACATTAAATGTCTTTGTATGAATGTAGGGGCAAAATTTAAGACGATTGTTACCCAGAGACCTGAATGAGATTACGATTCCTAAATTAATAATGTACCTTGCTTATGCTCAATAGTAACTTATAATTTACGCTGTTTTTAATGCCTGCTTGAACTACTTCATCCATCTTATTGCAGGACTTTGTCTAAAAACACAATCATTTTACTGCTATAAATGACTTGAATTTTACTGTATGTCTGGAGCTATTAGAATGGAGCTGCAGTAGTAATTTCTTCACTTCCCTGTAGCAAGACTTACTAGACATATATCAGTGCCTGTCCTCACGCTAATAGAATTATTGCTTGAAATCAACTTCCTGCAACCAAATTCTACAGAACATAATATTTGAATTACAATATCTTAACTTATATTTTAATTCTAGTTTATCTTTGTCGGCTCCTTTCCTTTATTTATTTTACAATTGTGCTCACTGTTAAAATCTTGGTGGTTTCTCTTTATGCATTCTTCCATACAATTATATCTATTCAAATTACAATAATATAATACAAGAGAATATCAGTATCAAAGTTAGCTTAATTCTGCAGCATGATCAGTAAAACCTGATTTATCCAGATGTATTTCTCACAATTTCTCAATTTCTCACAACCATCACATGATGCCATGATGTCATTAAGCATCGTGTTCATATTTTTATACCAGTTGTTGGAGATGTAAAGTTTTGAATAAGTTTAGCTTCTTTTATGAAACTGAGATTTACATTAATAAATTCTGTGCCAGGTTTACTATCATATATCAAATTTACAAATGACTGCATATATGTAATTAACAATCAAATAAGAAGGATGGCATCAAAAAGCAAAAAGACATTTCAAACTACTATGATAAAAGTATGAAGCTGTTATCATACCGGTAGTATTTTGAAATTTAAACATATTTTGCATACACTGTGAAGTGCTTACTTCCTTCTTGATTTTTAAAATATTTTAGGTAGTTCATTAACCAATAAATGTAAGCTTGAATGTGACCGTTTTTATTTTGTGATCCTAGCCTCTTCTTCCAAGTTCATTATCGGTAGAAGATGCCGGCATGTTGCTTCAGCAAGTGATGAGATCCTTCAATAAGCAACCTTCAGCCTTGGTCTTTGATGACACTAATGTAGTCAGTGAGAAATTTATCGGCAGCTGCGCTGATTTGTTTAGAGATCTTATGCACCAGAAAGCTGAAAAGGTTGGTTTACCGAGCGTAACATTTCAAAACAATCCTTGGAGAGAAGATTGCTTGCCTAATTTATAATTTCTAAGAGGGTAGCCTAAGCAAAATTACAGCCAAGACATACATACTGTAAGCAGTTTTGGGAAGCGTTGGGGTATAAAGTATAAACATTTCTCTTCAGGAAAAATAGCCATTTAGAGCTATTTAAAGATAGTGAGATTAAATGTTTCCAATCAAAAACTGACATAATGCATTATGTAGTGTCCAAGTTAATAGCAATGAATTTGGATCTGACACATATGTTACTTTCACAGAGATTATTTGAGCTTGTATCTGTCATCAAAATATAATAATAATTCCCCATTAGAGAAAAGAATATATAGTTCAGTATCGTCTTTCTAAAGGGAGCCAGATAGCCCTGGGAAACCCATTAGCTAACTGATGTAAAGCTTTGGCCTTTCCCTGTTTACTGGTGTGCAAAAATACAATACTTTGCCACTGGATCTCTTCCCAGGTGTTTCAACTGATGGACCCGAGACAACGTTGCAGTTAAACCAAGTACAACAGAGAGGGAACAATGATTTCTGTGTCTGCAGAAATATATAGGCAGGATTTATACATTCTTATAACTAGAACTGCTGCCTGACAGGGAGAAGAGTGCACCAGTGGCTTAGCTTACAGTTTCTATGGCATGAAGGGTATATATTTGAACTGCAGATTGCCCTCGTAGGATCTCATAGACGTCCAAACCATTTCCACCGGATATAATTTTTCTAGGTTTAGTTTCAATTGAATCACAGATTCTATATTCAGTTCTGGGTCAAGAATTTAAATGAGATAAATTGGGACCTTCCGTGATTGATCTCATACTGCTTCAAACTTCTTTGGATCTCAGGCTAATACTAAACTGGATGGGAAGATAACTGAAATTCTTGACCACCCACAGGAATTCCTAATATAAGACACATATTTGGATATGGTCTTTATTTCAGGAAATGAAAAATGACCCCGTTCATTTAATCACAGAAGAGGACCTGAAAAAGTCTGCTCTTGTAGAAAGCACATTTTTGGGCAAAAAAGACAAAAAGGATGAAAGAAGGAAGAAAGCCACAGGTAAAGAAGCAAGACATAATCAAAATAGTTTGTACTCATCTCATCTCGGACTATCTGGGCTTCCAATAGAAATTTTAAGTTTTAGATACTCTGTTCTAGACATGGCGGAAAATTGAATGGTCTTGTTTCAGATATGGACAAGTTCCATTTTTTTCTGGACAGAAGTATTTCAAGTGTTTTGTTCTCTTTGATGTGGTTGGAACCTATCTTGCCTGTTGAGGTGTTATCTTTTGAATTTCCTGTTTGAAGCTGACCAGCGGGAGGAACAATGATGTCCCTTCTGTTGTTGCCCTAGAGAGGCCGGGTTTTAGCTAGAGTTTGGGATGATGACCTAGTTTAGGCAGGTCAGGTAAATAGCTTGGGTAATGAAATGTCTGCAAAAAAGCAACCAAACTCAGAGAGCACCAAGCACCCCTTGTAGTCTTTCTATTATGCTGCTGAGGAGATAGTAGCATAGTACATGTTTACTCTAGAGTTAAAGCCCTCTGGCTTTTCTGGGGCCTGCCTTCAAAAGCATTTTATTCCTCTCTCATTCTTAAAATTTGTGAGTCTTCTGGAATAGGGATTGCAGGCAGTGGAAACTTATGGTGGGAGGAAGAAGAAGAAGGTCCCATTGAACAAATAACAAATATATTATTAGTGTGGCTTGCATGAAAATCAGTCAAACGTGTGTGTGATGGGCCTTCTGTTAAATGATATTTATCACAGGATAGATAGCTAAAAGACAGTTTTGTTCTCCAATGACAATAACCATGGAGGAACAAACACAAAACATTTTTTGAAGAATGCACTTTATTCAGGCATTTCTTTGTAAAAATGTTTTAATATAAACGATTTAAGCCCTTAATAACAATGCCGCTCTGTAATTTTTCTGCTTACAACTATTTAGTGGAGCGTACATCTAAAGCGTTTGAATATAGCTTGTAGCTAAAATGCTTTGGCTGGTTAATTGAGGTCATTTTATATGAAAAATACTACAGGACATTGTTCTGTTTAAATTAACTACAAAAATCGTTTTCCCCTCTTTTGAAAAACAGTGTTATTTTAATTCCGGTGTTGGAGATTTGTATGTGTTTTCTTTCATTCCTAAGCAAATGATACGGTTGAGGTTTTGCTATAGACGTTGCTCTCTTTTTCCTAGTAACTGTTTGATTTACATAGGAGTTAACATTTTGCAACCAGTTCTACATATGGATGAAGAGAACAATTAAAATAAATATTGAACTATTGTGCTCCTAGTTCTCTTTAATTCATTATTGTGCAATCATGTCACAGTGGCTTTTTACTAATTTCATGCATACTTTTTTTATGAATTCAGAGCTACTTTTTTTTTTTACCTTATTGTTTTCACAAGGATGTCAGTTCCATTTCATGTTTATGAAAATAGATGATGTCCTACGAATATGACTTGACTCATTCATGCGGCCAACGGTAACTATATTGTTTTTCCACCAGAGGGCACTGGAAGGGTGAAAGATAGCGGTGGTGGAAATGCTAGAGAAATCAAAACTAAGAAAACCAAAAAGAAGGCAAGGAAAGATGCTGATAGTGATGAGGAGGCACAAGCAAGTAGCACAAGTAAGCAAAGTGCTTGCTTTGATTATGCCACCTATTGTAGTTTTCCAAGTCTATTATTTTGTGTTTCATTTCATTTATACATGCTTGGATTTATCATATAACATGCATGCCTGCAAAAATGTGTATGTATGTGAACATACCCCCATTAAAGAGTTAAATATGATGATGGTTATAGATAATTATTTAAAAAGTATCTTGAAGTAAATTAAAGACAACGTGGAAATGACACTTCCTGAAAAGGTCTATCTCAAATACTGAAGAAATGAACAAGAAATCCCAATATACAACTCTTTAGCTACTTTAAATTTTAATTAATTAATTAATTGTCTGATTGTTATCTGGTGGCACTATGCAAAGCATTTGAAGGAAGGGGCTGCTTTAATAATTCAAGGAGAGGTGAATCGTTTATGCTTTGTATGTTGTGAAGCACCTTAATAGCAACAGCAATACCACTTAGAGTTCATATACAGCTTCATAGTGCTTTACAGCCCTCTATAAGCGGTTTACAGAGTCAGCATATTGCCCCCAAAAATCTGGGTCCTCATTTTACCAATCTCAGAAGGGTGAAAGGCTGAGTCAACCTCAAGCCTGGTGAGATTCGAACTGCTGACAGCCGGCAGAAGTAGCCTGCAGTACTGCATCCCTGTGCCATCACGGCTCTTAATCAAATGCTTTGCCCAACCCCAATACCAGAGTACATTATTTGCACCAAGTAGCAGTGATGGGTCATTTAAATAAGTAATTTGGGGTAGGAAATCCATTTTATTAAGGCTATCTCATAAGACTGTTTTCCTGGATTAAATAATTAAAGATTTTGAGTCACCTGTCTCCTGGTTGGCTTCACATTCACATCCATGTAGTTTTTGTGGCATCTGTTCAGAACTGCTTTGCTATGTATTCTTCCAGGATGTTACCTAGTTACCTAGACTACAAATTATCTGTAGTCTAAGCACTAACTAGGTTTGGCCATGCTTAGCTTTTCCAGATCAGCCAAGACTGTTTAATTAATACACCCATCTCTGTTTTGAATTCAATTCATCACCATAACTTTATAACAAAGAAACCTTAGATTTGTGGCATGAACATATCTACCATTTAGAGTAATTTTGGAGCAATGCTCAGCACCTAATGTTTTCCTGCATTGTGGAACAATCTTTGATATTAAGATGACTTTATTTTGCACTATCTTTTATTGTAAAGATCTAATAGTGTCTTCTATCTATAAGGATCTGCTAAGTCAATTAGAGATGTTTGTCATATTACGACAGGTAGGAGCAAGCAACTTGAGATCCATTTTATGTCGCAAGAAGAAATTGAGGATGTTTTAAGAAAGCACATAAGGGACTGTCCTGAAGAGCTCATCACAGAACTTGCGGGTCATCTAATCAGGTAGCTGTAATCATTTATCTTGGGAAAATATTAAACTGCATCTCTTGTACACAGAGACATTTACAGGAGCAGCAGAGGGCAGGTGACAAAATCTGCATTGAGGCACACATTCCACTTTGTACATACTTCGTGGCAATTTCACAGTGCAAGAATGGAGAGAGTTTGCATTGTGAAATCTCAATGGGGTGTTTGTCATTGCTGCAGTGAGAAATGGATGCCTGCACCTAGATTGCCCACAACTGGCCAAGCAGAAACCCAGCATTCCATTTTGTAAGGAATACATAGAACTTGAAAGGGCAGAAACATTTTTTCAGTATTTTAACAAATGAAGCAGGTAGTTTGTAATATTACTCAGGTATGGATCAATGTAATGTTTGTTCTTTCCAGAGAGATAGGATTTTATATTATCTTAGACCAGGGCTGTCAAACTGGCAGCCCACAGGCCAGATGTGTCACATGCTGCCCATGCCCGGTTTAGCAAAGGGAGGAGAGTCGCGACACATCACGTGACAACACCGTGATGACATGAGTTTGACACCCATGACTTAAGACTAACCAGTAACTATCTGAGGATATCCTATTAGATGCAGTGCATTGACAAATCCCTGCAACTTTTATATTTTTCCTACATGCACATAGACGTACAGTAGATTCATAGAATCACTCCCCATACATGTCTAAAAGAGTATTTTCTTCTCACTTTGACAGCAGTTGCGTGTTACTAATTTTTCTCTTAAGTCACAGATAGTAATACTTGTGAAAACTTTGTAAATATAATAAGAGCTAAGAAGATGCTTATCTTGGTTAGAAGGATAGAAATACAAATATACTCACCATGGACTAAAAATAGTCTCTGGTTTGATCTGCAAGTGTTTTCTGATTGTTTTGTAATCATCTAACTTTATCTAGAGCTTGTGTCTTGTAGCTTGGTTGCAATTTCACAGGGCAAGAATGGAGAGTGTCCGTGCTTTCTTAGATTCCCTTATGGTTCATGACCTGAAATCTTCCACAAACCAGGTGTTCATTCCTTCAAGCAGCTCCAGCTATTGAGTGAAAATGCTGTTGCTTTGTTAGGCGTTAATGCCCCTAAAGAAATGAAACTTCTTTCTTGACTTTTGTTTTATTGACTTTTAAATTGTTCGATCAATCAGCATATCCCTAGAAAAAAGTGAATGGTGCTATTAGTATCCAGCAACTTCAAATGGATATTAGAAAAGTATCATTGAAACAGCTAACCTTTGATTCCGGGAATTGCACAGGATGGATCAAGTGGCCTATAAAAGTGACTTAACATCAGAGGAAATGGAGCCATATATTCTTTATTTTCCCTCCACCCCCTTGAACGCACATGCATGCACATACGCACGCACACACAATTTTCCCACCTACTATCATCCCTTTAGGATAGACCAACCTAGAAAACCGAAATCATATTGGCCTATATTACTTTTATTATATGATTATAGTAACAGAATCTTGAGTGCATTTCCTCCTCCCTTTATATTTGTGAGAACGTGCATGATATTCCGTTTTTCAAGTTACTTTTCTTCCCCAGATTTAAGGTTGGTTTTTTTTATCTGATCATTGTTTTGGTAGCAACTCTTCCTCCTATCCCTCAAGTTCATTCCATCTGCCTATTATGCCCACTGGGAAAATTAATTTTAACAAGGCCAATAAGACACAAAGTACTGCAGGGCTAATTCTTTTTCGTGCCTGGGCATATTGCCACCTAGTATGGGGTCCTTCCCTTTCCTATCTTTAATGGAAGCCATTCACTCCTCTGTGATGACAGATGTGAAGGTCAGCCTGACATCAGCAGTTCTCTGATTCAAGACCAGGTTGTTTTGTTTTGACAATCTAACATTTTTAGACCAATGGTTGGTTTCTGCTAATTGTCACTCTCTATTCTGTTTCCCCCCTATCCTTTAGGTCCTTAACAAAGAACTATCAGGAAGTGTTGCGTTCGGTATTCTTGTCCTCAACTTCTTATTCTGGAGCTAGCAGAAAAAGGACCATTAAGGATTTGCAGGAAGAAGTTTCCAATTTGTATAACAATATCCGGTTATTTGAAAAAGGAGCAAAACATTTCACAGGTGAGATAAAGAGTTTTCATAACAACATAATAATTAGAGCAGAGAATTGTTGATTATGGAGAACTGGAAGAATAACAGTTGAGCTAAACAACAGATAGATTAGAAAAACTTAGGTAGTTACAGTGAGTATCAAATTACAAAGGCTGGGTTTACACGTCTTGATAACTCAGTTTGCTTTAAGAATAGTTTTTTGAAGATAATTATCGTGGTTTGGTTCAAGCATAATTTTGAACTCAAAAAACTTGTGGTTGGGTTCCCATGGTTTTCTAATGAGAAATTAAATCATATCATAATACAGTATTATATATGTGATGCTACTTGACTCTGAACAATCCAG
Source organism: Pseudoxenodon macrops (assembly GCA_032467955.1). Taxonomy (NCBI): domain Eukaryota; kingdom Metazoa; phylum Chordata; class Lepidosauria; order Squamata; family Pseudoxenodontidae; genus Pseudoxenodon; species Pseudoxenodon macrops. Next base: position 94,792 of record JANHFT010002624.1, on the reverse strand, counting down.
GTTTTTTTTAAAATGTTTAATCAGAAGAAACAAGAAAACAGTTATATGTTAGCTGTTTACTGTGCAGTAGCTGAAGTACCTCCATTTTTTGGTCCAGGTTTATTTCACCTCTTTGTTTCATATGAACCATTTTTTATTGTTTGCGAACTACTTTGATTTCCAGCTGTTTGATGATCCTGCTCCTTCAATTTTCTTAGACCATTTTCTGCTACAGCTTTGGCTCATTGTTTTTTCTGGTCTTCTCTCTGCTGCTTCATCTCTACAATATTTTTGTGTTGATCTTTATTGATTCTGTAATTTGTGATTTACATAGTATGGGTTGTTGTTGTTTTTTGTCTGCTGAAAGCAGGATGACCTAGTTTGAAATATTTGACATTTCCAGCAAGCTTTTTTCATGGTCTTTGATGAAACATTTTAGTAATAAAAGCAGCTGGGCACAGAGTTTCACAGTGTGACCCAAAGAAAGTTTACTGCATATGGCAAGAAATCTGTTTCTTTTTTATTCTGAGATTTCTATTTTGCCATTTAATCCATATATACATATTATGCTCAACTTAGATTGTGGAGATTTCTTATGTAATGTGCTGATTTTAAACTAGTTTCTATTTTTAATAATAGAAATTTTATTTTACAGATGAGACACAAAATAACATTGCCAAACACATGCTGAAGACAGTTTGTACAGATATCACTAATCTTATTTTCAACTTCCTTGCTGCTGATGTAATGATGGCCGCTGATGACTACACCACCATTACAATTGAGGTACAACAAAGCAATTTTCTGTAGTGTCTTGGTTTCTTAAAGAATGATGGGTTTCCCAAGCTCTGTCCATTTACAGTTAATTTTAAAATCTTGACAGGTACTACGTTTCACTGTGTTTTATTATGGCCTCCAGAATCTTCCAAAACACACCAAAATGTAACACTTATAACTTATAACTTAAATTGATTTTCAAAAAAGCTAAAATAAGAAAAACCGGGATGGGGGAATTTGAACTAGTGGTGAAATCCATTTTTTTTTACTACCGGTTCTGTGGGCGTGGCTTGGTGGGCGTGCCAGGGGAAGGATATTGCAAAATTCCCATTCCCACCCCACTCTGGGGCCAGCCAGTGGTGGTATTTGCCGGTTCTCCGAACTACTCAAAATTTCTGCTACCGGTTCTCCAGAACCTTCTGGATTTCACTCCTGATTTGAACCCTTTAAGAGTGAAGAGTAAAGCAAACACATTTGAAGTCCTTTTACAATAATTAAAATGAAAATAATATTTCCAGCAGCCTGCTGAAATCATCACACAGGTAGTGTAAGGACTGTGACGGACGGGGCCCTGGCGTGATGGTCCATAGTGTCGCGAAGAATTGAACATGACTTAGTGACTGAACAACAACAAAATTGGCAGGTTTATAGAAGAATGGATGATATTTCAGATATCCTGATCTTAAACCATTTAGTAATTTGTAGGAATAACCATCACTTTTAACAGTGCGTGGAAACAGCTTAGCAGCAGTACAATTAAGATGAAACCTGTGTAGTAGGATCAACAAGTGACACATTGCAAAGCATCTATTGTGTTACATCGTGTTCTAATTGCAGTTTGAAACTTAAGCGTATCTTAAATATGTAGAAATAATCTATAAAGAAGAAAAAATTAAGCCAAGTATTGTATCATTTAGAATTAAGTAGCTGTGAGTTAGGTATCTTCCTTCCTCTCAGATAAGTAGCTAAGGATAAACTTTTCAATATTTCCTGTCTGTTTCCCAGACTAGCATGTAAATATAAAAATTATTTAGGACATTATCATCCAATTCTTTCCTTATTTGTAAAAATAAGATTAGGGAAAATAAATTACACATGTGTGTGCGCGCGCACACATACACGTCGGTTTTTAGAATATATTGATACTTGTGAAATATTTAAGCATTTTCAGAAATAAATAAGTTAGACCTTGAAACCTCACATTATCTTTAACATGTTATATTTTTCTTAAAACTCAAATAGATGAGGAAAAAAATGTTAAGTACATTATCTGAAGAGATGAGAGGTCCTTTAACAAAGCTCCATGTTTCTCTGAATGGCAAGGTAAGTTCCAAGTTAATTACAAGTTTATTTTGTAATTAAATTGTTGAAGGATATTGTTAATTATTTATTGGCTTAATGACATTTTGAAATATGTAGATATTAAGTCTGAACCACTCTTCCCCAACTACTATTAGGTTAATACCAAGGGTGGGTCCTACTTACCTTCCCTACCGGTTTGGAGTCGCACCAGAAGTGCGCATGCGAGTGTAGTGAGAAGGCTTTATGCATGCGCAGAGGGTTGTTTTTTGGCCAGAGGTTCAGGGGGGTGTCCAGCCGGCCATTGCGAACCTGTCCAAAACCCAATACCAGTCAAATTGGGGGGAAATGACATTTTATCTGCATAGAAATCAAAATGGAGATGAAGGTAGGGACACCAATGGTAGAAAATTAATTTTCATGTCTATTCGGAGGAAGAGAATTATAAAACTTCCTAATAGGAAACATTAATTATATTTTTCTCAGTTACAAATGTCAGATTAGTTTTAAAATGTACTGTTTTGCTTTTTGAATGAAATCTGTATGAGTTGTGGATAGTTTTCATTTGATCCATCTCATTGTATTACATATCTTGATATAAGAATTGTGTTTATTTTTTTTCTTAAATGACTCATTGTGATAGAATTATTTTTACAGTGTAATGGGTAAAGAGAGAAAATGGCGTAGCATTTATAAAAGGTATATCCTCACAATCCGTGATCAGATTTAGGAATGGAATCACTTTTCAGTTAACTGCATCTATCCAAAATCCTATATTTAAGTTGTTTATTTATCAAACCATTATATCTGACCACTCAAATGTTTATCCTATATCTCATCTAGTCTTACTATAAGTAATAATGTATCTGTGGTACATTACCCTGTGTGAACATCCTTGCTTCGATAGATGAAGAGTATTTTCTCTCTCTCTTCCCCTTTCTGGCGATTCATTGATCTTTTTATATGCCTAGAAAATAATATTTTTGTTAGAGAAATTGCTGGAACCTGAACCGATAATAATGAGTTTGCTTCTATTTTTTTTAAAGACTTTGGAAGAATTTGTTTCTTGTCTTGATGCTGCTGCAGAAGCTTGTGATATTATGGTGAAAAGGGGAGATAAGAAGAAAGAAAGGTAACTGTTAATTTGGGGGTGATGGAAGATCTTCTTGTGGTGAAGATATATATGAGCCTGAGGGTTCATGTTCTGTGTAGAATCATCTTTGCCAATAAAATAGAAAGGGGAGCGTGAATACTAAGACTAATCGATAGCAGAGGGATTAGCTGGCCACATTCTGTCTGAAGAAAGTCAACTGATACAGCAGAAAAAAGCTGCAAATTCAAGACCGGAAGAAGGCAATGGCAACCAACTTCTGTATTGTTGTCCATAAAACTGTACAGTCGAGGCTGTAACATTTAGACAGGTTTGTATGCCAGCTGGAAAGACTCCCGCTTTGAAAGGCATTCATCTAATTCCCAAGGAATTGTTTGAAAAGCCCTCAAGCAGATCAGGAGGTTCGGACATGAGCTGACCAAGTTGCAAGGATTTTGCTCACTGATGCTGCCAGTACTAGAAGAGCAATGGTTTTTTTTGTTTTTTTTTGCTTTTTAACTAA
>JANHFT010002624.1:73493-90778 GCA_032467955.1 Pseudoxenodon macrops | reverse complement strand
AAGACCATAGATTGTGGGGGGAAATGAAATTAAATTAAAATGATCAGATGAGACGGGGGGGGGGAGAAGAGAGAGAGAGAGAGAGAGAAAGGAAAGAAAGAAAGAGGAAGGAAGGAAATCTGTGCAAATGGAACTTAATCCAGTCATGATTTTCAGCTTTGCTCATGAGGCCAGATTTGTCTGTAAACATGGATAGAGAATTTTAATTTTTTTATGTTACTGATATAATGAAAACTTGTTAAATTCTTAAACATTTATTATCTGCTATTGTATTTAAAAGTTATAGTATGGGAGTCCAAAATTAGATATAATTTAAATACTTTCAGTTTTATTGGTAGGTGAAGACAGGTAGATAGGGCAATATTTAGCAGTATTTAATATGCATATTGGCTCCTCCAAGCCCATAGTTTTATGTTTTTTAATACATTATTTTGCAAATGTCCTGAATATTATGGTAAATGTCAACACAGTTCAGTTGATAAAAAAACTTCCTTAACATTCTTCCTGTTTAATTTCTTAGACAAATCCTGTTTCAGCATAGACAAGCTCTGATTGAACATCTCAAAGTCACAGAAGATCCAGCTCTTATTCTCCATCTGACATCAGTCTTGCTGTTTCAATTCTCAACCCATTCCATGCTTCATGCACCAGGAAGATGTGTGCCACAGATCATTACCTTCTTAAGTACAAAGATCCCAGAGGTATTTTCACTGAAAACTGGGAGATTATTTTATATTCCTATGTCTCACTCGTAGACATATATACTTCATTCACTGACAAGAGGGACTCAGCACCAAACTTTCCTGATTGTGTTTTTGACTCTTAAGGCACATCTGGTTTTGCCTAAGGTTAAGAAAAGAATTACACCCAGTCCTGGTGTATGGGGGTTAATATGTTGGAAACCATATGTCATTCAGCAGGCTCATGAGTTTTATGCAACCACAAATCAGTCATTAAAGTTCCCAATGAATGTTAAATGTTTCTTCCAGTAATTGAGAGTTTGTTTATTAAAGCAGAGTTCCTCAAACCACACCATACTCACAACTGTGCCCCTGTTGTCCAGAGTCGAGAACACATGTCAAACTCATGTCGTTGTCACATGACATATCACAACTTTTTTCCTTTTCACTAAACCGGGAGTGGGTGTGTCCAACATGTGTCACATCGGTCCCACAGGAGTCTGATTTTGTACCATAAGCTATGCTAGCCTGGCATAATAATAATAATAATAAATCATTTCCCCTAAACACGTAGGATTTCTCATCTGACCAATAGAAACTGATGGAGCTTGGGATATGGTAATGGATACAATACCGTCTAGCCCTTAAATTGCACTGCTAATGGGCACTGCTATGCTCATTTATTGGAAAAGATCCATTGAATTTGATGGGCCTTGATTTTATGTGTATGTACAGAATTGTTTTGTAATGTATTGCATTTCTATTCCAATATTTTAGCAAAATATTTTAAGGAAATGAAACCCAAATAACTCTGGGTTAACAAATTAGGCCTTTGATGCAGCTGTTATGTTACATTTCTGGATGTAACATATTCTTCATAAAAGAACTAAAATATGACACGGTGTACAAAACTGCACATTTCTCTTTTGCCTTGATCCCAATGTTATCATGATCAGAAAGCATTAATTATTTAATTTGTTAGATTTTTATTCCACTTTCATTTTGTGCATCTCGGGGAGGCATACATAATTCTCCCGCCTCCCATTTTCTCCACAAAAACAGCCCTTGAGGTGGGTTTTCTGAGAGAAAGTGAGTGGCCCAAAGTCTTCCATCCTCTAAGGCAAGATTGAAACTCGCGGATCTATCACTTCCTTTGATCCATCCTGTTTCTCTGGATTCTTGAGTTTATTTTTGTCTGTTTCATTTCATCTAATTAGCCTTCATAAAAGCCACTTTGAATGTTAATTTATTTCTTTTTAGGATCAGCATTCTCTTCTTGTCAAGTACCAGGGATTAGTAGTGAAGCAACTGATCAGTCAAAACAAGAAGATTGGGCAAGGTGATGATGATTCAGTCGAGAGCAGCTTGAACACAGAAGAAAACACAGAAGCAATCTGGAAAGAACTCCAGGAGCTGTCTGGCTCGGTCAAAGATCTTATTCTCAGGTCCAGAAAATCTTCTGTAACAGAGGAATGTTAAAACTAATAAACTTCCTTCAGGCTTCTCAGAGTCAGAATATTTTCTTAGAGAAAAACATTGCTGATGATCTTGAAATAACCTTGGCTTTTAGAAGCTTTGCTTGGAAAAATGTACTGCATTATGAAACCCAGAAGCTGATAATGTAGTAGCAGTGTGTGCATCTAGTCAAGAAATATTCATTGAATATTAATTATGAAGAAAGGTAAAATAACAAGAGCTCCTCCATGAGAGAGGTGGGCAGTTAAATAAACAAGATTTCTTTTTGACAAAAATCATTTATATTTTGGTCATTGGGCAGTTGATTTCCCTATTTTTTATACAGCTGATAATTCTTGAATCAAGTGATTATTAAGCAGGTTTATAAACAGAATTAACACTCGGTTTTGGAAACTGGCCTCCTGCAGCAATGATCTCTAAATATAAAATGTATTAGTTATATCAGTAACAGTATTATTAAAGTGCTTTATATAGAGTCATGCCAACTTTCAGATTTTATACAACACCGTCTAGGAAATTCTTTGTAATTTGACAACCTACAATTTCATACATTCAGTACAAGAGAGGTTTTTTTTTTCCACTTAGGAAATCTAATATTTTTGCAAAATCATGACTTGCCTGAACATGGAATCATTCTGAAACATTTGGTAACATACAAGACGGTGTTTTGGATCTAGTATGTTATCCTCCGCAACTGTCCACTGGAAAAAAAGGAAAATAGGAACTTTAGATTTCCCCTCCCCTTAAAATTAATTGATTGTGTGCCATCATGTCAGTGTGAGCCCTTGGCAACCACATAGATTTTTCTCATTGAATTCCAACATTAACTTTCAGCGTCTCCTATTAATGAAAATAGTACTAGTTTATTTATGATCTAATCTTGCTTTAGATACTGGAAAGGATCAGAGAAATAAAATGACAGGGTTGTGATTTAAAATAACCTGGTCTTTCAATGGCCATCACTATAACCTTTTTTCAACACACATGATTTTTGGTGAAGAATACAATACACTATGCATAAGTTCTTACAGTGGCAAAGTCAAAGCAATATTATTATGAAGAAAATGGAAGTGGCCAAAATTGTCTGGTATTCTTAAAGTTACTCAAAAAGGTATAAATAAATTTATATTAAATATAAAGATACAATATTTTTATCTTTTTGGGGGGAGAAAATTTGCTCACCCAAAATTTTTAAGATTCCTTCGGAGGCCAAGTGTATATTCTAGCTTATGTTTTTGCTAGCATACAGAACTTTTATAGTAAATGAACTTAAATAGGAGCTGTGGCTGCTTATTGCAAGATGCTTCTTCAGTAGTATCCATAATAATAGGATTTTATCTTTAAAAAAACAAGTTTCAGCTTACCACTTGCACTTACATCAGTTTTTATATTTCTCAGTGTTGTTGAGTGAGTTATTTTGTCCTAATGCTATTCTTGGAGGATGTTGTTATTTTTGTACAAAGTGCTGCTGTATTCTTTCATTTTACCAAATTGTGTTAGCAGTATAATTTCACCATACTTAAAACGCTTTCAGCATTTGGTTTATTGACACTCACATAATTCCTGATTCCCCCCCCCCCCAATTTATATGGTAGTGCTTTTTGGATACTGCCATGTTAGCAGGTTTTATAATGCCAGAATTGATGTTTCTCCATGTCTTGTCTGCATTTGTAACTTAATTTTCATCTACTGGCTTCAGATCAAGGCATGAAATAGGGTTGTGACAGCTGGATTTAAAGGGAAGCAGAGCTTAAAACTCAATAAATATTATTCAAAAAAACAAAGGGAAGCAGAGTTGTCTTCTACCAAACTGGATTCCTTGGAAGAGTGTTTAGTCATAAAAGCATAACAGAACAACTTGTCTCAAAAAGAGATTCCTTTTTTCCTTCCTTCCTCTTGGACATATTTTTTTTCACCCTGCCTTATCCAAGTCTTATTCTCCTGCTTTTCCCTCACCTCCATCATGTACCCAATTGCTCCATGCTAGTACCTTCTCTGTTGTGACATATTTTGTGCCTGTTCTTCCCATATTTTTCTCTCTGTCCCTTAGTTTGGATCAGACCTCTCTGCTACTTACATTAGTTCCAATTTTCTTTCATTCTTCAGTATTCTGCTTTCCTCAGTGCTTCCAAGCTTCCTTCGTGAAACAGCCTTGCCTTATTCTATATTTCTGTGCTTCCTTCATTTGTTCTTACAAATTAAACATTGCAATTCAATTTTGATCTACTGATCGAAAAGAATGCATAACAATCAAGTCTTTTAAACATTTCCCCCTCCACTGCCAGTCCAAATGTGAAAGGATCAGAATCAATCTGTGAGTGCATGGATGCATGTACCGTATGTACGTATGTATGTATGTATGTATGTGTATTTATATTTCAGTTTCTCATTAAATTCCAACATTAACTTTCAGAGTCTCCTTTTAATGAAAATAGTACTAATTTATTCATGTTCTGATCTTGCTTTAGATACTGGAAAGGATCAGAGAACTAAAAAGACAGGGTTGTGATTTAAAATCACTTGAAACCTGGGAAGCAGCAGTATTCACTCCCCCAGGTTCCAGCCTAAATTTGCATGGAGTGCTCAATCATTTGCAGATAAGGATGAGTTGCTAATTTATTACTTGCCAAACTAAAAGCAGCCAAGTAAATCACTACATGCCAGCTTTACGTGTACATTAGCTAGTAGTCTCACTGTTTTATTCTAAGTGTAACTATGAGTTTTAGCATCTGTGGGATGTGTTGTAATCAGTTCTGTACCTCCAACGTTGCATCCAAACAGCATAGCAGTAGGCCGATGATTAAAAAAACATAGATGACAGAAGCTAATTACTCAAATACTCTGACTCTCAATTTACACAAGCCTATTCAGCATATTTAACTTGTTACTGGACATAGCTTTATATTATTATCTATCCTAAGTATGTATACAATAATGCATTTTGTAAGGGTTTCTGAATAAAATTATATATTTTAAATGTTTTCATTAAAGCAAGTAAGGTTTCAATATATTTATTCTAACTAGAGGATTACAGATCTTTTGCTATATTTGTAAGCAAGAAGAACCAACTTTAATACGTTGGGATATTTAGTTTATCTTTTTAATACCCTGAGGTATCAAAATTGCATTTCTGATACTGGTTTTAAGCCAGATAACCATAGGCATTTATTAAACACTCCTGTGTCCCTGCATGAATCTGTATTTCAAATTTGTCTGGTGCAACAGATAAAGGGGGAAAAATACTGGTAATTTATATATATTTTGTACTATGGAAAATAACTGCAAAAGTGAGTTTGAAAAAGGGCATAAATATAATAAATTGGAAAAGCAGTTGGGATGGAACTTAACATTTTGCCCTGGGAACTCTGGAAGTTTACTATTTGTTTTAGAAGACTAGAAGAAAGCTCCAATTTTATACAATCATTTCTACCCATGTGTACAAGTAATTTATTCTACAGATTGCAGAGTACAATTTGCAACTAAAGTGGAACTAACACTGATCATTGTGGTTTGAAAGCTGAAAGTTTGTTCAATTCCAGTTAAGGAATGCTATTTAAGCATTCCCATTACAACCATAAACTGAAGAAAAACCTGGATGAGCTTGAAGCACACGAACTGTTCAAACAAGCCCAAAAGAAGTATCTCTCCAACTGAAATGGAATGTGTGGATGATCTGACTTCAATCAGAACAGAGCTGGAAGGGACTTTAACCTTAGCTCAACCTCCTGCTCAAGCAGGAGACCCTATACCATTTCAGACAAGTGACTGTTCAGTCTCTTCTTAAAAATCTCTAGTGATGAAGCACCCACAACTTCTGATGGCAACCTGTTCTCAGTGTTGGGAAGTTTCTCCTTAATTCCATGTTCCTTCTCTCCTTGATTAGTTTCCATCTCCTGTTGTCCTGCCCTCTGGTGCTTTGGAAAATAAGTTGACCCCCTCTTCTTTATGGCAGCCCCTCAAATACTGGAATACTGTTATCATGTACCCTTCTTTTCCTTAGAATTAGCCAAACCTAAACCTGCAACCTTGGAGACAAGAGAAAAAAATGCTGCCTAGAGAAGATCAAACATGGGGGAGGAGCCTACAATTGTTTTAACAGGCAGAGAATGAAACTTAGGAAAGACCTGCCCAAGTGTCACATGGTTAAAAGGGAGCGGGAAATTTGTACTTGCTCTGTTAATGTAGCCTTACAATTAAGTAGATTTAGCTCATTTAATCGTGTTTCCTGTCTGGATTACCCAGGAGGACTGACACCAAATCATGAAAGCAGCTGAATCTTTTTTCTCCCAGGAAAAGTCTCGCAGCTGCCTCTAGAAACTTCCAAATGTGCTTGTGAGCGCATGCACAGTCACAAAATATGAAGTCAGCCAGGAGCAGCTATCCTGGATATACCCTGTTTCCCCCAAAATAAGACCACCCTTGATAATAAGCCCAATCAAGCTTTGGAGCGCATGCACTAAAAATAAGCCACCCCCTGAAAATATTAAACCCGATGCGCAACCAGTCCCCGCCATTTCATCTGATTATGGTTAGGGAGACAAATCTGGAAATCAGCTAAGATGGCAAGAGGAGCCCTGTCTTGCTCTACACACCCCGAAAATAAGGCCCAGGGTTTCAGGGTGGAAAAAAATATAAGACAGGGTCTTATTTTCAGGAAAACACAGTAGATGTATGGGTTGGGTAACCCAAGGAAAGCAAAACTTTGTGCGTGATGATGTAATCACAACAGTACTGTGACTTGTGTACTTGCATCAGATTTCCTGAAGCAATTATGTAATTAATTGCAGCATTTGGGTGATTAGAGCAACCCTGTGACGTCACTATGGTTTGCAGTGGAGGCTGCTGGTAGTTGCTTTTTAAAAGACAAAAATAAATGGGTTTGTGCCCCAACACATTTCAAACACCTTGCTTGAAATGGAGAGCTGTAACCTGAACTGTTGTATCCAACTCAGACAGAGGTGGCAACTAGGTGACCTTGATCAAATGCTTCCAAAGGAGGATAGTATTCATGGCCACCCAGAAACTGAAATTTATGGACAGATGGCCCAGTTTGGATGGGCCCATAGCAGAGGTATTCAGCAGGTTCTGACCAGTTCTAGAGATCAGGTAGCAGACATTTTGAGTAGTTCGGAGAACCAGTTAATACCACCTCTGGCAGGCCCCGCCCCATCTATTCTCTGCCTCCTGAGTCCCAGCTGATCAGGAGGAAATGGGGATTTTGCAGTAACCTTCCCTTGGAGTGAGGAGGGAATGGAGATTTTACAGTACTCTTCCCCTGCTATGCCCACCAAGCCATGCCACGCCCACCAAGGCACGCCCGCAGAACTGATAGTAAAAAAATTTGAATGCCATCACTTGCCCATAGAATGTGGCACCTTATAAATCAGTAACTGATTTCATACATTTTACTAAGCCATCATGTATCTGGTTTGGTTTTTGCTTAATTCAAAACCATATAACCAGCCAACTGCGACTTAGTAAACAACTGTTCCACATGATCAGTTCTTTTATATGGAAAATGCAGGACAAGTTATTTTGCCAGTTGTGGTTTCTCAAATGCCCAGATCTTCGAAATGTCTCCTCCCTGCTTCTGAAGTATAAGCCTGTTTAAGACCCTCCTACATGGATTTGCACTCCAATTTGCAAGCTGTGTGCAATGACAAATAGGAAGGGAGTCAGCTGTTTGAGATCTAAAGGAAACAGTGACCTTCTTGGCTGCTTTTTCCAAAACCAAAAGAATCTTGCAGAAGTAAAACAGGGCTGGTGGTTGGGACTTGTTTCTTCAAGATCTTTTTTTCTTCTCAAGTCCAAAGATGACAAAAAGCAACTGTTAAAAAAAAAGGTGAGTATTGCGACAAGTTTTTTCCCCTCTTTTCTAATCTATTATTTGCCTGTCATGATTTCAAAATATTAATCAAATATATACCAAGCATCTCCTCCCATAGCTGCCATTATGAAATATAATGTATAACTTTAGTTCCTTTTATTCCTGTAATCCTATTGACAAAATGTGTCAATTCATATTCACTATGTGGATAGTGGAAAAATGTATCAAAAAAAATTAAACTTTTAAAGAAGTATGCATGTTATGGACTGGAAGGACTAATTAATGTTAGATGCTTCATAAATTTTTATTTGTTCTGAGAAAAACTATGGAATGGGAACATATCCGGAAAAGTAAATAATGCTGCAAATTGTATGTTGTTGGTGTGTTAAAACTTGTGTTTATCTGCAGTTAGAAGTCATATTCTATTATGTATGTGCTTATTTAGAAATAAATATCTTTATAATGGTCTTTGAGCAACTGTTACAATAAAAACAGTATTCTGTGCAGTTATAAATACAACTTTTTTATCAGTCCCTTGGTACATTAAATAAATAAATAAATCCCGAACAAATTATTTACTGCTACCAAAAGGAATCTACCACCCTTGTGTGTTACATTTCTAAATAAGATAATTGTTACAGTACGGTGAAGTAGACAGCATAGATGCAAAGATAAAATAAAGTAAGGGCTATAAAAGGGTGAGCAATGCTCAGGCAGGTATAGGAGATATATATTTTTTATTTATGAGGAAAAATAAGCAGATTAGTGTATTTTACAGAGCACATTCTTCTCGCAGTACGAAATATAAGGGTTTCTTAGAAGAGCTGATCATCACTAGATTCCTCTAAAAGTTTCTAATTAAGCAAACAAAGCATACTTTAATAAAGCATATTTAAATATTAACTCTTAAATTGGACTATATGTATTTTCTGTGCCTGGGAATTTCACAATTTCCAAGAAGCCACAGAACAGGCCCACCACTCCCTAAAATCCAGTCAGAGTGGCATCTATGTAATGGGTGAGTATATAAATTTACCGAGGGTGGGCTTGAAAAATTTCAGCAACAGGTTCTCTGTCCAGTTGCTGGGTGATCATGGCTATGGTGGGTGTGGCTTAGTCGGCCTCCTGTGGAGGGGAGGGTTTTTCACCTTCCCCAAGCTCTAGAGGCTTTCCTCGAGCCTCTGGGAGGGCGAAAACTGCCTCCCTCCCCAGCTCCGGAAACCCTCCAGAGGCTGGAAACAGGCTCATTTTCAGACTTCTGGGAGACCCATTTTTGCCCCTCCCCAAGCCTCCATGCGGGCCATGCACTTACCGTGCATTCCAAATGGGCCATGTGGAGACTCCGGGGAGGAGAAGGGCAGGGTGGGAGGGGAGGAGAGGGGCGGGTGGGGCCAGACAGAAGTGGGATTTGGAGGTTCTCTGAACCGACCATAATATTAGCTAAGGATTCTCCTGAACCTGGGAAAACCTGTAGCAACCCACCCCTGAAATTTACCAAATAAACAAATCAATCTAACTTCACTTCCTGATGGACCATAATCATACCATGAGAACATCTCATGGTTTGTTCTTCAGTATTTTGCTTTAGGGAGGAGCAGAGGTACAAGCTGGCATTTCTCACATCTGATTCCAATTATAAACAAATAACCACATCAATTCCCAATACAGGAATCTGCTTCTGCATCGTGCAACAAATGGGACCAGAAATAGGGATCTGTTTCAAATTAGTTAAACAAAATATTTTTTTCCAATTCGTTGTAAGCCCCTCTCCTTGACTTAGGCACATCTATGTATCTACTGCCTAAGCTTGAAATAATACGTTGACTTTCACAGCTTGCAAACCTCCTTAGCTTCAACAAGGTTGTTATTTTCATTTGCCTTAGGACCAGATTACTTAAATCATTTTTAAAATGATGTTATGGTCAATAATTATGTCGACCATATGTCATATTTAAAAAAACATTTAAAACATAGAATCCATTTTTCGACCTTCAGAAACCGCGTATATTAGAGACAGGCTAATATTTTAAATTTAAAAATGTTTCAATAAGAAGTACCAGCTAGAACAAAGAATACTACCTGGACATTAGCAGATGCCTCCTGTCTTCTATTCGGCAATTCTATCATATATTTGTATGCATTACTGTGCTAAAAGTGCCACTTTTGTTTTTCTAATTAGAATGACAATCAGTCTCTTTTTTGCCCCAAGTTCAAGTAAGCACTGAAGTTCTGAAATGGAAGAGGCTACTTCATCACAAATGGTAGAATCAGCAGGACAAGTAGTCCTTGACTTACAACAATTCGTTTAGTGACCGTTCAAAGTCACAATGGCATTGACAAAGCAACTTATGATCATTTTTCACACTTATGGTCGTTGCAGCATCCCCAGGGTCATGCGATCAAAATTCAGACGCTTGGCAATTGACTCTTATTTATGACGGTTGCAGTGTCCTACAGTCATGTGATCCCCTTTAATGAACGTGTGACAAATAAAGTCAATAGGGAAGCCAGATTCACTGACTAACTCAACAACCGCAGTGATTCAATTAACCATTGTGGCAAGAAAGGTCGTAAAATGGGGGCAAAATTCACTTAACAACTGTCTTGCTTAGCAACAGAATTTCTGGGCTCAATTGTGGTCATAAGTTGAGGACTACTTGTTTTTCCTGCTCCTAGTCCCTCCCTTGCTATTCAACTTCTAGTAGAAGGGATTCCCAACAGAGGTGGGTGCTAAATCTTCTTACTGTTGGTTTGTTCAGGGTTGTGCCTCAAGTGCACGTGCAAAGCGCGTGAGCGAGCGCACACACGGCAGTCAAACATTAGCTTCTACGCATGCACAGAAGCAAAATCCAAGATGGCGGCGCCCACGGAGCCACCGACAGAACTGTCTCCGTGACATCACCACATAGTTACTACCTACTTTATAGAACCAGATAGAACCGGTAGGAACCCACTTCTGATTCCCAAGTAGTTTAATCATGAGAAGCATACTTAGAGGTCCTGAAACTCTTTGGGGATAAAGAAAGGAACTTTATAAGTCCTTCCCCATACCCCAATCATTTTGAAAAATCCCTCTGCTTCAAATTCACGACTTTTAAGTCTGTTGCACATTCCCATCACTCCTTATAGGTTTTTCTTATGTTAAAAAAAAAGATAAATGAATAGGATAACCAAAGGCAGTATCTTGTGATTAGTAAAACTAGAAATCAAATAATTAAAATAAAATAAAATAAATTGGAAGAACCTAAGTGGATCATGTTTTTATATTTGGTTGATTTGGTCTTGTGGAACAAATCTGGTGTTCTAACGAAGCACATTTTTGCGTACTAATGTAAAACCAAGCTTATATCCAGGAGGCTGTCATGTTAGCTGAAAGAGATTAATGTGATACTATTTAAAACAAAATTCCTGGGTAATCTGACATCACTTAAAGAATTTTAAAAGGATGCAAGATCATAAATATTTTAAAAGTATTGAATCAACAAACTTCATCCCTAAAAGGAATTTTCTCAGAAAGAAGGGTCAGGTGGATTGGTGTTTTTATCCATCTACCCTCCATAAAAAAGAGGGATAAAATTAGGAAACATAAACCTAGATGTTAATATATTACTATGAGGAAAACAATTCTGACATGTCACTTGTTCCCATGTGATGTTTGTTCTATTTTTTTTAAATATTTCATACCCTTGAGATTTTAAAAAATATGGATAGAATGAATTTGTCTCTAAATTTGTTGTCATTGTGGTGTGTAAAAGCTGAAAAAATATCTGCAGAGGCAGATAACTTAGTTTTCTTAGTTATGAATTGATTTTTCTGTTTAAAATCATATTTTTGTGCTAGCAATAGAAAACAAGTTAAAAACCAAGGATGATAAAAAAAGATACTCTTTGCTGTTGTAGTTTAATTTCATAGGATACTGAAGAAGGGAGAAGAAGCTAGAATATGTAAAAATGCCATGCACAGGGTGTCAAACTCATGGCATCACATTGTCGTCATGTGATGTATCATGACTTTTCCCCCCTTCACTAAAATAGGGTGGGTGTGGCCAGTGTGTGATGCATCTGGCCGGAGGCTACAAATTTGACACCTCTGGGGTAATGTGTAAAAAGGGGCCATTTTATAATACTTGCAATATTGAAGGAATATAGATTGGAGTGAAAGCAAGAATGCTGCACCAGCTTCAAAGTTTGAATTTGGTTGATAACTTCTCTGTTGACATAAAGTTAGGAGCTTTTCTTGCCATACATGAATGTAATCAGTTATTCATGAGAGACAACTTTTTTCCCTTTATAATCTTTTGTGAACCCTTATTCCAGGTTCTTGGTCTGAGTGGCTAGGAGCAGAAAGATCCAATTTTGTTGCTTTTTTTCCAGATCTCAATTGTTGTGGTTTATAGTTCTGTATAGTGCGTTAGTTTTTTCCCATCATCACATCACATTGTTAACTCTGATATTTCATTTCATTCTACTTCCATGCAAGTCACTTTAAGGTCGTCTAATCTATAGAAACGAAAGAAAATATTGGCAGCATTAATGATAAACAGTGTGACTGAAAACGGCTTTGATCAGTACTGACATAGAAGTTGTCAAAGTTTTTCTGTGACAGGAAACATATTACTTAATTACATATTTTAAATGTACCTTCATTGACCAGAATACAACCTTCTTTCTAGCTCTATGGGTTCAGGTTTCAGCAGGTTCTGACCTGTTCTGGAGAACCGGTAGTGGAAATTTTGAGTAGTTCGGAGAACCGGTAAATACCATGTCTGACTGGCCCTGCCTCCATCTATTCTCTGCCTCCCGAGTCCCAGCTGATCGGGAGGAAATGGAGATTTTGCAGTATCCTTTGCCCCGCCACGCCCACCAAGCCACGCCCACAAAACTGGTAGTAAATTTTTTTGAATCCCACCACTGTATGGGTTGTTGTTCCTGCTACCTTTCTGTCTGTCTGACAAATGAGCGTATTCTACATGAGGTCATCAGACATTTATATAGTCCAAGTAGTTCTACGTGGAAACCAGACTGGTTTGAGTAAAACTGATCTTTGATTCCACATTTTGTATCTGCCCTTTAATTTAATTTAAAACCAGTTGTGGCAGGAAGTGTGGTGGGCACCAAGAAGATATCTGTGAGCACATTTATATTTTATACTACCTCATAGTAAACATAATGTTAAAATGTAACTTTTTACAGAAGAAACAAAAAAAAGGTGTGAAAAGTATTATAGGTTGCTCTTGCCTTACAAGCAAAGTTGGGACCAGAATTTATTTTGCTAAGCAAAGCAATTGTCAAGTGAGTCATGTCCGATTTTACAACCTTTTTCCACAGTTGTTAAGTGAATCATGCAGCCATTAAGCAAACCAGCTTCTCCCATTGACTTTTGCTTGGGAAAGTCTTTGCTTGCAAATGGTGATCACATGACCTCCGGTCACTGCAACCATAGTAAATACATGCTGGTTGCCAAGTGCCAAAGTTTTGATCACATGATTGTGGGGACGCTGTAACGGTCGCAAATACAAGAACCAATCATAAGTCGTTTTTTTCCACTGCCATTGTAACTTTGAATGGTCGCTAAATGAATGGTTGTAAATCAAGGATAACCTGTACTCTGATGTAGCTTTAATATGTGAACGCTGGTCCTACACGGATGCAGTCATGCAGTTAATAAATCTGCACACTGAAGAACCAAAGAAAATAGGATTTAATCTTTTTATTCCGGCAATGTCAGCAGCAGCAGCTCTCTGTCTTTTTATCTGATGCAACCAAACACAAAATCTAACTTCTGGTGAAATTAAAGTCAGCATGTTCCTCTAAAGATTAGGCTCAAAGGAGCAGAAAAAAATCCTCTTCAACAAAGTAATGTATCCCCATATTTATCTTCTGAGGACAGAAGAAACAGGAGTTAAATCACTCTGATGGGCTATTTTGGGCCCATAAACAAACCTGGATTAAGTCACCCACATTTTCACTTTTTTGTCATTTCTGCCTTGTGATTTTACCTGGTATTTGCTGCTTTTAATACAGAGTCAAGATTAAAACATTTCAAAGAGGCTTCTTATCTATTGATGCTGACAAAGATATCATTTAAAGAACTGGCAGAAGACAGCACCCCAATGCCAATTTGTCTTTTCCAATTTCAGGAAAGAGATTGACAAATTTTTAGGACTGTGAAAACGATATAATAAAGTTCAAAGGAGGAATATCCATGTCTGTAAAAACAACAACAACAGTGTATGTTTATCGGATTATGTTAGTTATTACAAAACCATAACAAAACAGTCAGGATAAATACATCTCACTCATAGTAGTTCTCATTCAGCTGATAATCCCTAGTGGATAAAGGTAAAGACAAAGGTTTCCCGTGTCCAGTCACTAGGGGGTGGCATTCATTTCCATTTCTTAGCAGAGGGAGCCGGCTTTGTCCAATAATTTTCCGTGGTCATGTAGCCAGCATGACTGTATGCCAAGGCGCAAGGAATGCTGCTACCTTCCCACCAAAGTGGTACCTATTTATCTACTTGCATTTGCATGCTTTCGAACTTCTAAGTGGGTAGGACCTGGGGCAAAAACAGGAACTCATCCCATCACATTGTACTCAGGTCTCAAACCCAACCTGTCAGCTTTCCAACTGACAAGCTCAGTGTCTTTAACCGCTGAGCAATCACTCCTATTAACTCTGTGATCTGATAAAGATGCAATAAAAGGAAAGGTTATTTATACTTCAAAACTTAAATTAAATTTGGAGAAAGAACTCTGATTTAGTCACTGTCAGTACAAGACCTGGCACTATCAGTTAATATAAAAAAGAAAACACTTCATAGTTAGCATCTGTTTAGCTTTTAAGTGTTCAAACTACATCACAGGATTATCTAACTGTAATCTTTATCAGTTATGATAAATCAATGCCTTTAAGTCTCATACAGCAGAGACTGAAAGAAAATACCTTGCTCCCTTGTTCTTTCATTTGGAGAATTCATCAGAAAGAACAGGAATCAAATGAAAGACATTTTTAGCCAACTGTTGTCACAAATCAGGTATGAACAATGATCTTCCTTGGTCTAGCGAGGACCAGAGGTGTTATTCAGCTGGTTTGAACCCATTCGGGTGAACCAGTAGCGGAAATCGTGGGTGGGCCCAGCCACCTGTTCCGGCTCTATGCTCTCCTATTTAGGCATGTTTTGAGGCCGGGTGCATGCGCGGAAGGTGCACGCACGAGCAAAGTGCATGCACGGAAGGTTGGGTGCATGTGTTGAAGGCGTATACGCGAAGTGAGCATGCACACGGGAGAACCAATAACAAAATGTGAAACCCACCGCTGGCTAGGATCCCTAATTTTCTAGGTCTATATTAATATAACATGTTCACTAGGACTTGATTTGTTGGGTTCACACATTATGCTCAGACATAAATCATGACTTGCCAACCACAGGGGGTGACTTCACCTAATATTCTAAGCCAAAATCAACACACTATGACTTAGAGTGATATGCGAACCCTAGTCATTGAATCTGGGTATTTCTGCATGGTTTATTATCCTGTCACTCTCTCTGCATGCTTTAAATGTATAGAGGATGAAGTTGGTACTGTTTAAATCATTAACTGGCAAGAATTCTGTGCTAAATGATCCCAGCTATGTACTCTTAATTCATAACCATAAAAAGTGGTTTGTTGGAGAAGCCTATTTTTTTTCATTTAGAATATTTTAACAGTTCTGATAGCCAGCAGATGATTTTTTTTTAAAGTTGGTAAGTGATTTATTTTCTACCCAATGTTCTCATTTAAATATTTATACTGTAAAGCAAGCCATTGTAATCTATGTATACAGTACATTTCTGGAAATAAAGTTCTTGAAATCAATGGTCTTTCAATCACTCTCTCTTTATAGGCTATGATACTTCTGTGCCAAGCATACCGTTGGTAACAATGCCTATTTATTTGTTTATTATAAGGAAATTTCACATAGGAGTTCAATATTTCTGCTTTAATTGTTCCATTGGAGCTGCTGACCACTCCCACAAATTGGATTTCAGTGTTGGAAAGATTTCTACTGCAACAATTATCTCTGTTCTTGGGATTTGTGGTGCTCTTCTCACTTATCTGATCTAAAGCAAGCGAACAATATTTGTGAAAGTATGAGGCTTTCACAAATGTTTACGCTGTGGCTTGTTTTAATGGGTTGTGTTGTGTGTCATTTTGGAGAGTGGAGAGCTGTGACACAGTTGGAGATGCAGCAAAGCACTTAAATGCAATGATTTTGAATGCGCTGGGTAAGAAATTTTCCACTGCTTATGCCAAATAAAGCTATTGCTATTTTTGGCCTGAGATAGCATTCCATCCTTGTCATACTCTTCTACTCCCCCACGCTGTCATGCCACAAATCCTCCAGGAATAGAATTGAAAACTCAGTTCTTCATCACAAGTTCATTTTTACCAGCGAAATCTGCATTAGTAACAACTCTCATGGATGTGCTTATATATTTAGACAATAATATCTGCTATTTGAATACCATTCCCAGTCCACTTCAGCACAGATATGCAGGCAGGGAGAACCAAATTTAAGCAGGTTTTTTCCCCCCTCAAGCAGATAGTACACATCATGCAAGAAGTACTCCTCATCCTGAAAAAGATCAGTTAGAATTGACCAGTGGAATGGCTTGCTTCTAGAAGTTGTGGGCGCTCCAAAATTGGAGATTTTTAAGAAGAGATTGGACAGCCATTCGTCTGAAATAGTATATGGTCTCCTAGTTGAGCTGAAGGTTGGACTAGAGGACCTCCAAGGTCCCTTCCAACTCTGATGGCACTGAAAAAGGTGATTTCTGGCTGATCCTTGCACTTGCAACTGCCGCAGTGACCCTGTGATCCCATGATCAAAATTTGGGCACTTGGCAACAAACACATATTTATGATAGTTGCACTATTCCAAGGTCACATGATCATCTTTGTCCCCCTCCTGGGGGGGCTTCTGACAAGTTCAATCAAGGCAGGAAGCTGGATTCGCTTAATGAGCATGGTGATTATGCAACAACAACCTTGCTTAGTTATGGAAGTTCCAGTTCCCATTGTTGTAAGTCAAGGACTACCTACATGTACATGAAGATTTTTCTTTTCTTTGTAAAATGTTGAATTGCCTATACAGGAGTAGGAAGCTAGATTTAGTCTTTTCTCCTTCCCAGCATTCCAACAAGGAATTATTAGAATCAGTGATGGGATTCAGCCAGTTTGCATCACTTCGGGAGAACCGGTTGCTAACTTTCTGAGCAATTTGGTGAACTGGTTGTTGGAAGAAATCATTAGGGCAGAGAA
>JANHFT010002624.1:0-16808 GCA_032467955.1 Pseudoxenodon macrops | reverse complement strand
GGAGTAAATCGATGGTCTTCCCTATCTCCTCAGTAGCCCGATTGCGGGATGAGGATAGGATCAGGATATCATCCAGATAAAAAAGAACACGGATGGATTGGGACCGAATTGGACTATTAAGGCCGCCAAATGTTTTGTGAACGTCCTAGGGGCCGAGGAGAGGCCGAATGGAAGCGCCTGATATTGGTAGTGAATACCTGCATATGCAGAGCGTAAGAATTTTCTATGGGCAGGCCGAATCGGTATATGCAGGTATGCGTCGGTTAGATCGACAGAGGCCAGGAAGTCGTCCCTCCGAACGCACGCCAGTATGGATTGTAACGACTCCATTTTGAACTGTCTGAATAACAGGAGGCGGTTTAGTCGTTTTAGGTCGAGAATCGCCCTCCAACGCCCCGAGGTTTTGGGTACCACGAAAAGAATAGAGTAAAAGCCCTTACCAATTTGATCCGCAGGCACCCGCTGAATGGCCCGGATCTTTCGTAAATGTTCAATGGCTGAATTCATTAATGATCTTTTAGTTGGTTGAGAAGAGACAGGGCTGGCAATAAAGAACCTCGGAGGGGAGGAGATGAATTCCAGGGCAAGGCCCTCAGAGATGATGTCTTTCACCCAAGCGTCCGAGGTAATGGTCTCCCATTGGCTTGCGAAGAGGCGGAGTCGCCCGCCAATGGGGGCCTCGGAGGGCTCAGTATTTCGTGCGTCTGAAGGGTCGGTTCCCACCCCCCGAAAGGGCTGCCGGGAACCCCTGCCCCTAAAGGGCCGGTCATTAGACTGATTCTGCCTGTAGTTGTAATGGCCGTATTGGCTATACTGACCTTGTTGCCGGGGTGTAGGCGCTGGGGGTTAGTACTGGCGTGGGCGCCGGTAGTATGGGAGAGAGCGGAAACTGGTCTTCCTGTTCATCGTGGGCATAATCTTTTTCTTATCCTTTGATTCTATTAGGATAGAATCCAAGGTCTCTCCAAACAAGAGCTTTCCCTTGAATGGAGTGGAGGCGAGGCGCCACTTGTGGCGAGAATCCGCCTGCCAATTCCGGAGCCATACCATACGTCGCGCTGTAACCGAGGATCTGATGGCCTTTGAAACGAAACGAGCCACGTGAAGAGTGGCGTCCGCTGTAAACTGAGTTGCGGCCGTTAGTTTGTTCAGGTCCTGGATAGCTCTGGTGTTAAGATGATGGAATTTGCTCCCTCAGATGGCAAAGCCACACCAGAGACGTCCTAGCAAAAGAGGACGGGGTTGTTGCTGCCTTAATGGACCATGCAGAAGCTTGATGAGACTTAACAAGGGATTGATCCACCCTACGGTCCTCAGGTTTTAGCATATCCTCGGTATCACCTGGTATTGCGGTAGGACGATACAACGCAGTGACGGGTAGGTCAACCATGGGTGTTTGTAGGATGTCATTAAGTGCGGGGGCGACGTTGTAAAATCTCTTGTCTGTGGAGGACGGCACCGGATCCGTTGTGGGGGTAGACCACTGGTGGAGGACCGTGTCCACAAAAATGCGTGGAGCAGGGATGACCTCAGATTCTGAGGTTTCGATGCGGAATAGGGGATCCGTTTCAGATGAAGTAGGAGCAGGAGCTGTGGTATCTTCCTTACTCCAAGACACAGAATGAGATGCCTTGAACAGAAGGGATTTGAATAGGGATGGCTGGAAAAGGCCAGCGACAGATGGTTGCTCTGGTGGAGTCCCTTCGTCCTCAGACAATTTCAGGTCCTCTCCAATGTCATCTCCCGAAGCTATACTGCCGATAGGGGAATCCGGGAGATCCAAGTCAACCCTGTCTGGAGACGTACCCCTGTGCAGCGAGGCAAGAGAATCTGCCCTCCTGGAGGAGGCCTCTGAGATCAAGGAAGGCGCTTTGTGATAGCGCTGAATGCCTGCTGCTATACCCCGTGCAATAGCCACTTCAATTATTGCTGACATATCCTCCCCCGATTCAGGGCGCAGGCCCACCGCAGTGGGCGTAAAGGTCGCCTCAGGTGATTGTCTAGAGCTCTGCTGAGGTGCTGGGACATCTTCAGGGGCCCCCCCAAAGGGAATGTTGGTTCGGAATAAACGTCTCCACTGCCTTCACAAGTTTGTCTTCAGCCCCTGTG
This sequence comes from Pseudoxenodon macrops, assembly GCA_032467955.1. NCBI lineage: Eukaryota > Metazoa > Chordata > Lepidosauria > Squamata > Pseudoxenodontidae > Pseudoxenodon > Pseudoxenodon macrops. Next base: position 14,699 of record JANHFT010002624.1, on the reverse strand, counting down.
GAGGAAATACTGGTGTCCCGTGGCCCAGGAGTCCGGCCACCCGTTAAGGTGGTGTCGGACGCATGTCCTCCCTGGCTAACCTTAGCACAGGCCTTGTCCAAGGCCTTAGCCCTGCGCTGTTCATCCTTCTCAGCTGCAGTTGTTTTGTTTGACTTTTGATGGGAGGTCGATTTGGACTTATCATTCCTTTTTTACCTGCCTTGGATGCCATTGTTTTATTGTTGATCGTTTTGTAATTTTTTATTTTAATAATTTTTATTTATATATTTTTTATTTATTTATTTATTTTTGATAAAATTGGGGGGGATATGTAGCGTAAAGGGGTATACAGTGGGGTCGGCTTCCCACCCTAGAGCACTAAGGGCTCTCAATCTAGAGCGCTACACTCCTGCAATAAGAGAGCGCTCACACTCTCGCGGCTATATTAGTGCTGTTCCACTAGCAATATATTACTTTTTCAATTAGGAGCCGATGCCTGCGATTCGAGAGAGCGTTGAGGCTCCTCAGATCAAGGCGTTAGGCCCTGGCCGACAAAACCGCCGTTTTCAGTAGATTGATGAGGCGGAAGGCAATCGACTTGAAATGGTAAAAAGCAGAAAAATACGAAGTGCGAAGTTGCGCCTCCGAAAAAAAGGCCGAAACAAAATGGCGACCGGCAACGAGGGAGAAAACGGCCGCCGAACCTCCCTGCCCCTTAACTCTGCCGAACTCACAGAATCTGCGAGGTCGTGTCCAGCGAAGATCGTAGTCGTCGGAGGTTGATGGATTGAAGCGTCCCGGAGCCCCGGGACATCGAAAACGATTGAGCCTTATGGCGCCCTGATGTAAAACGGCACCAAATTCTCCCACCGCTGAGACGGGCTGGATCCTGAGCCCCGGCTGAGGACTGCTCCCAGATCTAAAGGGGGAGCCCTAACTATATTAGCTATGCTTAGAGCAAGGAAAGTGGTAAAGGGAGGAAGAAAAGGTCGAATTGTTAGGTAAATATAAGAAGAGGGTCTCCAGAATAGGCTAACACGTCCGTCCAAGTCAGGACTGAGTTTTAATCTGGCCTGCCTAGTAACAAGGGCGGGGTTTTAAACTAAGACTCAGTCCAATCAGAAGACAGGACAAAGTTAACCCATTCTGGAGGCTACCTCAACTCACTATGGAGAAAGGCCAGACTATTTGGCCAGACTAAAAGGTCCTCCTTACCATTTTTAAAGAACATTTCAAAAAATTATTGTAGAATTTTAAATTCAGACGTATTCACTTAACAAATATTAATTTATCTATAGTGGATCAAATCACAAAAAGACAATAATAAACACAGGATATAATATCAACCCTATTTAATTCTCATTGTTAATCTATGAGTCATTAAGAGAAAAGGAAAAAGCTAGAAACCTGCAAAACTAGAAAAAAAATCTAATTTATTGCCCATTTAGAAGGAATGCTAAAAATGCTAAAAAGTGATAGTTTTGAGGAGAAAAAAATAGAAAATTTTACTTTTTCTTCTTGTTACTTTGGGTCCAGACTGTTCTTTTTTTCAAAAACAAAGGATGCAGAAAAAATTGTAAAAATGCAAAAAGGAGAAAACTTTCAGAGAAACATTTATTTTAAAACAATGATTGCAAAGTGTTCATATGGTACTGTATTATCCTCTATACCTCAACTGTAGCAAGAAGACTAGAATCAATTGCTGAAATTCCCTGTACATAAAAGATAAACATTATGACTTTTTATCTAGAGATCTTGCCTAGACTGAAAAAAACTAAATGTATTATATTATATTGTTGGTAGTTTTTTTTCTGTCTAAAACTTTAGTTTTCTCAAGTTGTCAAACTGGCAAATCTATTCAGTCCTTAAGTTTCTTAGAAAAAAATAAGAATGATTTACCTACTAAACATGGGAATTGTGTAAGAATTCTGACATTAGATTTTGATAATAAAGGGAGCAGTCAGAAAATGTGAACTAATTTGCAAATGGCACCAAAATGGGGGAATAGCCGAGTCTCCAGGTTCTGGTGGATCTTGACAAGCTGGAAAATTAACGGAAATAAGGAAGATTAATTTTAATAGCAGTAAATGTGAAGTTCTAAAAAAATCAATGCTGGAGGGGAATGGACACCATACTAGGTAGCAATGCGTACAAAGAAGCCTGGGTGTCTTGACGGATCGATCACAAGCTAAATATGAGCTTGGAATATGAAGTAGCTGCAAGGAAAAAAAAGTAAATGCAATTCTATGTTGTATCAACAGAAGTACACTATTAAGATCAAGAGAAATCATTTGTTCCTCTGTATTCTGCCTTGATAAGACAAGACCTAGAATATTGTATCCATATTTGAGCACTGCATGTTAGAAAGGACATTAGTAAACTGGAACAGGTCAGGAAGAAAAAAAAATATGAACATTTGGAGGCGCCAAGTATGTTGAGCCTGAAGAAAAAAGCATAACATTTGGGTTAGGTATCTTAATGGCCATCTTATAAAAGACCGAACAGAACCATTTTAGAGTTGTTCCAGAAGACAGGACAAAAATATATGAGTTTAAATTACAAAGAAAGATAATTTGGGTTGGAAATCAAGACTATATTCCTAATAGTAAGAACTTTATAAAAGTAGAACAGGTTGCCTAGGAGGTGATGAGCTCTCCTTGGCTGGGCAAGTTTAAACCGAGGCTAGATGTTCATTTGTTAGGATTGCTGTAATAGTGGATTTTGGCATTCCTTCATATCTCTTACATGTTATAATTCTGAATTTTGCATAATTATACAATTATAAAAAAAATTAAGAATGTTTGCAAACTCAGCTATTTTCCAGTTTTTAATTTATCTGTCTACATGGGTTTAAAATACCAGTTCCAAACAGCCTGATATTCTGTGGACATTCTCCTGACACTTCTTTTCCAAGTCTGTTTCCTTAGCAACACTTTAATCCATCTGGCTGCAGGCTTTTAAATTTTACTACCACCTTCCTATCTATATTAGAAGTCAACTAAAAATAATATATACTAAAATAATTAATTGTGCTAATAAAATAAATGGGGAGATTAGTTCTTCTTAACCTGAGAGTTCATAGCCAGTCTGACTAATGCTTTAGGATGATTTGAAATGTTGCACATCTATCCCTGCCAAACACATAACACTATAAGCTACACATTATAATCAACAAAAGTGAATTCCTTGTTCTTTTATGAAATAAAAGCTTAGAGGAATATGACTTTACAGAGCAAAACTGATTCTGAATCCGCAAACCTGCACCATCAGACTATGATGTGACAACTTTCTAAGCATAAAAAGATCATTTCCAAAGTCAGCTCCACATAAATTATTATACCTAGAATAACTATTCAGCTCACTGCAAAGGGTTGTCTTTCAACAACTACCTCTTCACAGCTTTTTATAAGAAAAACCTCTCAGTTTCAAAAGCACTCACTGAGCTTCTCTTTACAATGGTTTTTATTTTACAGTTCTCTGATTCCTGGTTTATAGAGTTCTTCTATGAACTTCATCCCATTTTTATTGCCCATTTATCTGCTTTGTCACATTCCTTCTTTATGTTGTCTGTAAATCTGTTCTGCATGTTCAAAGCAGATGTTGCATACCACAATATTGTCTAGCCAACCTTAAATCCAGATCCTGAATCAATTTCAGTAGAGGCTTTTGGGGGTCTTCTTAGCTAATTTTTAACTTTTCCTTTCTCTAGTTCACCTGTATGTTTGATTTAAATTTGTCCCATCCAACTAAGATTTTAAACTTTTTACCAGCAGAAATTTCAGCACTTAAAATCATAGTCAGGGAGAAGAAGCAATCAAGTATCTTCATCTTTTCATTTTTTGGTACAGTAGCAATGTGCCAAAGCTATTAGATTATTTTATAGTGTCCATCATTTGCACTTAATCACCGGCTCTTCACATTTTCCTATCAGTAATATACTTTCTGAATTTAGGGTTGAATTTTGTTTGATAAGTTCTCCTTTTGAAATATATAACATCCATATGAATGGAACTTAACTGCATCCATAATATTATACATGTTAGAATACCAAATAATCAAACATCAAAACAGCCTTCTCAGCTATTGTACCCTCTAATATTATTGAATATTAATTGAAATATTAATAGTTGGAAACATCTACATTACCTTTGAATGGAAGTCAGAAAGTTAGAGAAGGGATCATACACTGTCTGGCTTTTTAAAGTGCTGTACAAGGAAATTCTTCATTCTGTGAAACTATTTTTACCTTTTACTGTACAGTTTGCTAGACTCCATCTCTGCTAGATTCTTTCTTTCTTCTCCGTTATGTTAATGATATTGCACAAGGAATATATGCTCTGAAAAAGGCAATTTCTATTCTTATGTACTTTTGGTTATTCAAACAAAAGATGTCAATATAAAAATACTTTCATCAGAAATGAGAGATTCCAAGCACTTAGCCTGCAATTAATGCTCTGGGAAACAAAACTTCGAACCTTCAAGTTTAGGCTACATTCATTTATAACATATAAACTGTAATGTAATGGTTTGAGGTGTTTTTGCATTCTATGAAATTTTAAAAGCAAGCTGCTTTATAGACTGAAAATAACTTCAATTCTTCTGCAGTTTAAACAAGTTGCTATAGGTCAGTGTTGGCAAACCTTTTTGGCACTGAGTGCTGAAACGGGAGCACATGCGCGCACGTGTCGGAAACCGGAGGAGCAGCAGCCCGGTGCGAATGCACGTGCCAGGCAGTTGTTCTTCTGGTTTCTAGTGTGCCACCTGTTCTTCTGATTTCTGGCATGCATGCATGCGTGAAGCCAGTTGGCCGGTGCGCATGCATGCGCCCAGAAGATGATCTTTCAGTTTCTGGTGTACACATACGCAGCGGCCAGCTGGTCTTCCTGCACGCATGCACTCCAGAAACCAGAAGACCAGGTGGCTGGTGTGCATGCATATGCCAGAAACCGGAAGAGCAGCTGCCTGGCGCACGCATGCTCTTCTGGTTTCCCGCGGTCTCATGTGGGTGAAGACCAGCTGGCAGGCACGCTGGAATCCAGAAGAGCAATGGCCGACGGCTCGCGTGCGCGGAGAGATGGCTCTGCATGCCCCCAGCACGTGTGCCATAGGTTCGCCATCACGGCTATAGGTTAAGACTTCTTAATATATATATTTTTTAAGAAAGACTACTATCACTATCACAGAATGACTGAAACTATTATATTAACCCAGTGGCCATGCCAGCTGAGGAATGCTGACTTTTATTATTAAATTTGTTCTCCACCTTTCTGCACATATAAACATTCAGGCCAACTTAATGCAATTTACTGGGGATTTTTGTTTTTTTAACTTGTGCCTGTATTAGTGCTAATTCTACATATAATACCCACCTAAAAATGTCTAGGATATGAGTGTCCAACATTTTGGCTTGCTTGGGCTGTACTGGGTGAGGAGGAATTGTCTTGGCTCGCATATAAAATATATAATATAGTTAATGCATACAAATGTAGCTAAAAATCACAAATTACCTATCTGCACTGTATTATAAATTGTGGTTAACCATAAGCGTTTTAACCCACAAAGTGATCCAATGTTTGTTATATAATAGCTTGATCCCTTTCTAGCATGTCATCTAAACTGGTCCCAGGCTAGAAAACCTGGAGAGTGTGAGTTCCAGTCTCACTTTGGCATGAAAGTCAGCTGGGTGACTTTGGACCAATCACTCTTTCCCTCTCAGCCCACCCCACCTCACAAAGTTGCTATTGTGGGGAAAAGGAGGAGGAGGAAAGAGGGTATATTCACCACTTTGAGTTACTTATACAAATAATAAAGGTGGGAGATTGATAAGATGATGGATGGATGGATAGATAGACAGAGACAGACAAAACATCCTCTAGCCCTCCAGGAAATAATACAGATGCAAAGGCAGTGAAAAAGCAGAAGTTTCCTGCAGTAGCTTCCCTGCTGCTCTACATTTTATTTAATCCTCCACAAGGACCTTCTTCAGAAAAGGCAAGAGAAAAAAATAACTTTAGTCTATCCTGGTGCATAGGAGTCAATAAAATGCTGTATTGTCTTAATTCATAATAAAAGTGGTTCTGGTCTAGGTGTCTCTTCTCATTTCCTGACCAAGGTGATTCTGTTGGTATATGGTTGTTGGATTATCTGAATTTTGGACTAGAAGCAGACTGACTGTTCTTGGGTTCTTCCTGAATTTAGGATTCTCCAAATATTTTTGCTAAAGTAAGTTCTTGGCCCTGTTTCCTGTGCCGAAAGCATCGAGTAGCGTGCTTTGTGTTACTAGACTGAAAGATTTATGACCGCAATAAATATATTGAATTTATTATCAGAAAATATGCGTGTGCAACTAGCAATGCATAAAAGGGGTAACTGGTCAGCACTCACCATTATCAGGGAAAAATTGAATGCTAGAATGAGACCTAATGACGAGACTCTAATTTCATAGCTTCTCCTCCAGCTCCTGACGATAAAGAGTTATTTACGTATGTGTACATTTCTTCTGAAACATGATAGACAGCTTAGTAGGATTTACTTTGCATTAATGGCAAATAGGTTACGTTTGTGCTCATAAGTGTCTAAAATCTGACCTGTTTTTACAGCATGATTTCCTTTAAATTAGTAAATCAGATGGACATCTAGAGGTATGTATATTTCTGGAAAGTAATTGCCTTTTACTGACTCTAACTCTTAGCTTCTGCTGTAATTCAACCTTGGTGAGACTGTGTTCCAGTCTATTTTGATTTTGAGATGTGATGTTTTTGGTCACATCAAGAACTATTCTATTATACGGAACTCAGTTATGGACCATTTGAGTAGAATGATCCATAGGAACCTGGATTTCCTAATTAATAATAACAGAAACTCCACACACTTGTACTGGTATGGATTGAAATCTAATAACTAATTCAATCAAGAGCGGGATGGTAGTTTAAAAAAGAGACAAACCACACACACAACTCATTACTACCTAAAACCCTTCAGGGCCAACTCATTGTCAGCTGTTCTGAAAATGAATGGGCCTTATAATCATTGCCTGAAGCACAGAAAGAGATGCACCAATGGCTTTCTGGCAGAAATAATATAGATTACAATAAAGGACTCAGCACTTTTTATATGGTATATTGTTACAAGAAGGCAGGTTTTACAGGATGAGGAATTTACATACTTTTCTGATATAGGGATAGTCAAAACTTGGACATATTCTGGCTGTGAATATTATTTGTAGTACTTATTTTGTGTCTCCAAATTATACCTCAAAATATCCCAAATGTCCAAAATAGACATCTAATCTCGATATTTAATACATATACTTTGCACTCTACCTCTCAGAAAGCAAACAAGAAAAAAGGAAAGACCATACATATAAAAACTTTCAATCTGAACCCAAAAGCAGGTCACATTTTTACATATGCTACAGAGATCTATTTTTAAAAAAAGAAACGCCAAAATAAAAAGCTGGTAATCTCTAAGCAATGTACTATATATGCTATTCAGAACAAGGCTCTTGAGGGCTGTGTCTTTTCTTTTATTACTCAATTTTCTATTCATTTTGTTATTTATTTTAGTGGATGTTTAAAAACACTATCAAAAAGACATGCAGAAAAATATATATTTACAAGCAATACAAAATAAAATAAAATTTCAAGGGAACAATACCATATGTTAAGAGTTTGTAGTATTAATTTAAAATGTTAAAACTATTATTAAAATAAAGTCAATATTCAATAATTAACCCAAGGGCCAATATAAAAATGAACCATTAAAAATTGTTCTATCAAACCTAAAAACTCCATTCTTACATAATGATTCAAGTAAAAACCAAGGTTTTTTGACATTGATATATACTCCCAGAGTTTAATTTCTAATTCTTCTAATAGAAAATTATGTGTAATTTCCAAAAAAAGGATAAAATGTCCTTACAGCCATTATCATATACAGAACTTATTCAATATATATTTGCAGGAAGGAAGGTTTACTAATGCTTAACAAAAACTTAGCTGACAGGAAAGAGAACCTTTAACTTTTGTTTCATTCTATAAGAAATCATCTTCCAGAATTTTCTTTACAACTCTACCATCAGATATGAATGATGAGACCTAATTATTCGATTTCTAAGGATTTTTAGAATTTTGACAACCATTCCTTAGAAAATACATTCACATTAAAACATATCAGTTTTTTCTAGATATAACAATCCTGGTGGATTTAACTTGTTTTCCACTGAGATCTGAATAGTTGTGTATTATTGTTCTGTTTAAATTCTGCATCCATTTAATCAGAGTCTTTAACTTGTTTAATTTCTGAGTGGTGTTTCAATAACAACTTATAAATAAGATGTTCTGAATTTTGTGTTAAATGTTTTTCAAATCCAGACAGGTATCTAACTATTCCATTCTGCTTTTATAATTTATTTTTGATTATACTGTTTAAGATATTAAAAACAGTAAGGTAATTCTTATAATCCTAGAGTAAAACTCTCAAATGTTTCATCTTCATTTTATTAAGAATTTGATCTAGCATCACATATGAATTATTTTAGTATTTTTGAAAGGAGTGAAATTCTCTTTCATGAAAATAGCTATGGTATATAATACCAAGGCAAGTTGTGCTCACTGTGAGTTGATTTTTCTGTGTTTTTCCATACTTTAAATTTCTACTTATGATTGAATTATTTGCATTTCTGTTTCTATCAAGACAAATATATTTATGCAAATTGTCTGGGAATACTGCTGCCTAATCAAAAATAACCCCTCTGTAATGTGATTTAATCCAATCCATGATCCATGTTACAGGCTGATACTAGAGTTTAAATTTAATTATGACAGTCTACCCTATTCTTTTAAGTCTTATAAAATCTTAAGGTCTTCCTTTTGACCATATAGTTATTTGTCTCTGTCACTTATTTAATACCATGCCTTCAATTCTTATCAGGATCATTTGAAATAGAAAATTGAATCTAGTAATACATTCATTTTACTGTTGCTATTTTTCCTAACCAGGAATTTTCACCATTTTAAAATATCTTCCATGATATTTTTCCAAGTCTATGAATATTTTTTCTGAAGTACTCTTTATTGGTTTGCATAAATTCCCAGATACAGAAAGTCCTCAACTTACAACAGTTTGTTTAGTGACCAATCAAAGTTACGATGACTTTAAAAAGTGACTTATGACTACTTTTCACACATGTACGTTGAGGCATCCCCATGGTCACATGATCAAAATTCAGATGCTTGGTAACTTGGCAGTGTCCAGGGGTCATGTGATCTCCTTTTCTGTCTTTCTGACAAGCAAAGTCAGTGGGGAAGCCACATTCACTTACCAATTGCGTTACTAACTTGACAACTGCAGTGATTCACTTAGCAACTGTGGCAAGAAAAGTAGTAAAATGGGTCAAAGTTCACTCAACAAATGTCCCACTTAGCAACAGAAATGTTGGGCTCAATTGTGGTCGTAAGTCAAAGACTACCTGTACTTAATTGGTTAAACTGGAACACTGAACTAACTGGTTTAATTGAAACACTGAACTTCTTATATTCTTGAGTTAAATTCCATTGAAGTATTTGAGTCTTGCTCTTATTAGTCCAATATTCTCATGCAAAACAATATTACTGTATGCGTTCCATTATTGATTCTAAAGAAACTTTAGATGAATAAGGGTTAGTTACATCATTACTTTCTATTATATTTTTGATTTGCTGGTTTGATTCCTGACACTTTATTTTCTTGTCATAACTTTCTTGTGAAAGGCTATAATGCCAAGATAAATAAGGAAGGAGATATATATCCTTTGTTCAAATGTATTTAAAAAAAAAACAAAGTAAATTGACCATTATTTTAGGTCAGGGGTCAGCAACTCGTGGCTCTGGAGCTGCATGTGGCTCTTTCATCCCTTTGCTGCAGCTCCCTGTCGCTGGTCAACACCACAATTTTGAGAGGAGCTTCCAGTTGGGGGGAAGCATGGTGTGCCAGGAGGAGACTATGCAAGGGGCGGGTTTTCCAGTCAGTTCCACAATTGATAGGGCTTTTGGTTAGGACAGGTAGGGGAAAAAGGACACCGCACTAGGAGAAGACTATATGGTGGGGGAACCGGACTTCCGGTCGGCTCCAGAATTGAATGGGGGGCTTCCAGTTGGACCTTTGTGGCTCTTTGAGGGTTTAAGGTTGCCGACCCCTGTTTTAGTTTCTTATTCTTTATAAATACTTGGGTAAAAAATTCAAAATTCATTTCATCTTCCTCAGAATTGTGAATATGCCCATAAAAGACCATCCAAAATTTCAAAGTTTCAGTCTAGACAAAGGCAAGAAACAGTCACAGCAGGAACGCCAATACTGTTTACTGTTGTAGGGCGGAATTGCGGAATCTTGAAGGTCTGTCACAATTTCTCTCTACTCCATCCTGTCCCAAACAATCAAAGCATGGGAAGTTATTTGGGGTTTATCTGTCATACTCTTTAGATCTAAATCACGGATGTTAAACTCGATTGCGTCACGTGACGTATCTTGATGTATCGCAACTTTGCATTTGTGGAGACGGGATTGGGTGTGGCCTGCAATTGACGCATCTGGCCCATGGACTACCAGTTTGACAAGCCTGGTCTAAATAATCTCTTCTCAAACTAGTCCCATCACGATTCATTCCTTTTCTTATTTATATTATTAACAGCATTCAAAATATATTTGATATTATCCTTTGCATATTAGAAAGGTCAAGTAATGAATACAATTCAGCAGTGCCTGATAAATCCTTCCTCATGGCAAGAAACCTTTATTTCTTTAATTTACAAAGAAGGAAACAATCCAACTTGCCCAGAATATATAGAAGGATGCATCTGGCATTGTTTGATCTCATTCATTACTTGTGCTAAAGTGTAAACATAATTTCTTGGGAGGTCTTATAATATATAGCAAGAAACTAATTTGATGCTGGGTATTTTTAAGATAAATAAATTTGAGATACATTTAATATTTCTGCAGATTTTGTCCTCCTTCCAAGGAAGAAAAAAGTGAAGCAGATTTAAATGCTATAGGCTATGCTCATATAAAGTATTAAGCCATGATATGTTTTCTCCAACATAACAAATGGGCCAACCACTGTGGTTTGTAAGCCATGATTTTTGATAATGTTTATTAACTGAGATACTCTGGCTTATTCAATGAATCAGGTTAGAACAAATATATGTGGAACAGACATAACTCATCCCAAAAAGAATATCACAGCAATAAAATATAAACAACAATATGAAGTCCTTTCAGAAGATATAAAATATTTGGCAGCCTTACCCAACCTGGTGCTCTTTTTAAAGGGCATGAGATGAAAACTGATCAAAATAATACTCTTCTAAATAAATCCTCTTCTAAATATATAGTATTATAAAAGGGGAATATAAACATTTCACTTTTTATTTCCCTTTGAAAGAATTCCAGCTCCTTTTAAAAGAGCTATTCTCTACCAAACCCAAATGTTTTTAATAAGATCCATCTCCCTTGCTATTTGTTTCATGATGGATTTTTTTAAAGGATTAGGAAATATAAGATATCTCAAGAAGATAAATTATCCAAACTATCTTATATTTCCTAATTCTTCGAAAAGTCATTCATTCCTGGGCCTTATTCCTCCACCAACTTAAGCCATTACCTAGATACTTTTAAATGCATGTGTGATTCCGCCATTAACAAAATCTACTAATTTATTCAAACAATGTGTATGGATGCTTTTAAAAAGTTCACGTTTAGGATCTAGTTTGTCACAGGTGAGTTGAACTAGGTTCTGCTATCTGCTATCTAAGAAAAGCTAGGCAGGCTGGATTGGCCAGTATCTCTCTGAGGAAAAGGAAATCTCAAGGCTGTAGACCAGACTGAAGAGTTTAAAAAAAAAAAAACAAAGTAGAAAACTATTGCTAACAAGAAAACTAAATAATTGTGTCTAGTATCTCACTCGCTTCTCTAGAAGAGCAAATTTGACAATCCTCTGCCACTCTAAATAAACATATCCAAGCTCATATTCTTGAAACTTTAAATATATTCTGATAAAGCTAGTAAAATATGTTCTATCCCAGAAACAGGTGTGAGACACATATATTTGTTTACTCATATAGCAGCCTAGAGATGTGTTCTTAAATAAACTATCTCCTTCCTAAATGTCCCAGTGATCTGACTTCCAAACAAGTACCGGTATGTATAGACACTGGCTAACACCACAAACTTCCAATCAGCTGAACTAGTTCAGAATAAAGAGAAGACAAGAAAATTGTGATAAGGAACAATCAAGAAATGGTGAAAAATTGAATTTGGGTTATTGCTTATTCTTCATTGCTGGCAAGACAACAGGCAGCCCATTTTACTCCAGACTTTTGCCAATCTGACACTCTTCAGGTATAGCAAACTATTATTCCCTGCATTCCTAGGATAATGTAAGGGATAGTGTAAATCAGTGTTTCTCAATCTCAGCCACTTGAAGATGTGCACAGGAATGCTGGTTGCAGAATTCTGGGAATTTAAGTCTGCACATCTACAAATGACTGAGGATGAGAAACACTGGTGTAAATAATAATCAAATACATCTTGAGAACATCAAGCTAGGAAAGGCTGCTATATATGAGCCTGGATTCTGGATGATTTCTTTTTCTGTATGAACGGCATTAGGAAAATAGCATTTCATTATTAAGGTAGATGCCAACAAGGAGGAAAGGGTTAATGAAACAATTGTTGGCTCTGGTTGCATCCCTATACTTTTACCAAGACTTCTGGAACAGAGGGTTCTTGAAAAAAATTAAGATATAAATTTTTAAAACTTTTAAAGTGTGATCAAGCCTGCCATTTCCCCCAAAGACAGGGAACACAGTATTTCTTAGTATAGCCAGCATAACTCCTTGAAATTTGAAAGCTTAAAAAAAAAAAAGTAATCGGAGCATCTTTTTATCAGAACACGTTAATACCATTTCATTCCTCAATTCTCAGTTCACCAGCACAGAATAGGCACAGAAATAATAAGCATGTTTTTTTACCAGGCATTAGTGATAGGTTCTATTGAAAGACCTTTTAATTTGTAACACTGACTTTTTAGAAAAAGCACAGGTGCATGCCTACACACACACACACACACACTTTATTCATTACTTATGATAGCCAAACGGCCACTGGAGTTTAACGCAGCCTAATTAATTACTGGCGGATAATAGCCATAAGCTTAGTTGTGGAAGTCAGCCGCCAACCTGGGACACATCAAATCACACCATTTAAACTTCGCAGAGGTTTGGCCACAGGTACGTAGCCCTAGGCTGACCGAAGGATGCCAGGAGCATCGAGCCTCACCCAAACCTCGCCCTTTAGAAATCAGGTTGGGAATTTAGGAAATCCGGATCACTACAACAGCGCTGCCCGCTTTTAAAGCAACTCAGCGTAGGCATCGCAATCACCCGATCGCCTGCATCGCATTCCGTATCTGATCCTCCTCCGTTCATTACCTTTTTGGAAATCACCAGGCGGCTTTTAAATCTCAACTTTCCTTGGTGTATGTGTGCAGGTGGGTGGGTGCCTTATACCTCCTACAGTCTTAAGGAGTAACTAATCTACACTGTCTCCCCCCCCCCTCCCCAAAAGCCAGCAGGAGACCTGAACCTCAACTCTGGAGAAAAGTAGACACAAGTGCTCGCAGCGAAGTGAGTCCCCACAATCCCCACTCCAATCGACTGCCCAGAGCCAGCTTTTGTTGGAGACCCCCTTTCTCTCCCCCCCTCCTCGCTTTCCCAAAGCTCCCCTTGCCCGCCTGCTCGTCCCTCCGCTCCTGCCTAGACCGACCGCCGTGCCTTTTCCTTTTCCCCCCTTCAGCCCGGCCCCGCCCGAGGTTTAAACCTCACCTAACTGAAGGTGCCGCAGCCCAAAGGAGGTCGGACCCCGAGGTGGTTTTCTCCTCGAACTTTCCTGGCGTCGGGAGGCAGGAGCGGCGGCGGCGGCAGGTAGCTCTCTTGTGCCCCGAACTGGAGAGAACAAAAGCTTCCAAGCCAGGGGGAGAAAGAAGGGACGAGCAAAGCAGCGAAGGTGGACCATTGCCTGCAAGCTGGAGGGTCTCCCCGGCTGCAGCTCAAGCCCGCCTTTTGCCACCCTTCCCCTCAGCGCAGCCTCCCCGCTTCGGAGCCGATGGAAACAATCGCCCCGCGGCAGGGGGGAAAGCGAAGGAACCCGTCTGCCCGCCACACAGCCTCCTCCTGCCCGCTTTCAACCTCGTCGTTTGGCGAGCTCAACTCGCCGTCGGCAGCTTTCGGGGCGGAGTCCGAGGCCGAAAGAGGTGGAGACTCCGAGCTCCGGCCCCCAGCCGTGCGCGCCAGCGAAGGCGAGCGCTCTCCCAGGGTGCATTTTCCGGAGGGCCGCGGGGCAGCGCCGCCGGCAAAGCTACAGAAGGAAGGGTCTTTGGGAAGGGAGGGAGCGGGATTGCCGCTGGTGGGAGTCCAGACTTCGCTCCCAGCACTTCGCTCTTCCTCTACTCTTTCCCTCCCTCCCCCCTCCCCGCCTCCGAACCCGGTGGCGAGGAATGTGGGTGAGGAGAGCAACCCGGGCTCGTGCGTGCGCAACAGAATGGGAAGCGGGGGCGTTGCAGCTGTCGCCGCCGCCGCCGCCTCAGCCCTCTGGAAAGAGAGACATTGCAGCTGCCTTGGCCCGGCGTCTCTCTGTGCGGAGAGAGCAACCTTGCTCCTCTTGGGGGGGCGAGTGACTCGTCCGCA
>JANHFT010002623.1:135377-153824 GCA_032467955.1 Pseudoxenodon macrops | reverse complement strand
TGTACCGTTTTTCGCTCTCTTTCCTGAAGCCTGGGGAGGGCGAAAAACAGCACAACAGGAAACCAGAATTTCGGAAATGAACTTCCGGTTAGCCCGTTGTACTGTTTTTCACTCTCCCCAGGCTTCAGGAAGTCTTCTGAAGCCTACGGAGGGTAACAACAGCCTCCCCCACTCTCTGGAAGGCCGACAATCAGCTGGCCAGTACGCGCATGCACGCTGCAGTTGACATAGGGCAACGCCTCACATACCCTCTGATATGGCTCCGCATGTCACTTGTGGCATGCGTGCCATAGGTTCGTCATCATGGGTCTAGTACGATATTAATATTTCTTTCTTCTATTATTATTTTGTCTCCAGTTGAGCACGAATGGAGCCCAACTGAAAACATAACTTAGTGTTAAAGGAATTTGTTTGGTCCACAAGATGCCCAAGCCCAAAATAAAACAAAACCCTGAATATTTCTTAAATCGTGTTAGAATCTTGACAGATAGCATTTGCTAATATTGAATAAAATTGAAAATTTATCTATAAAATGTAGGAAGATTACAAAGATAAAACATTGCCTTAAAATAGTGAATATCTAGGAAAAACAATTCATTGCTACAAGGTAGTGG
Organism: Pseudoxenodon macrops; assembly: GCA_032467955.1. Lineage (NCBI taxonomy): Eukaryota > Metazoa > Chordata > Lepidosauria > Squamata > Pseudoxenodontidae > Pseudoxenodon > Pseudoxenodon macrops. The sequence continues at coordinate 153,210 of JANHFT010002623.1, read as the reverse complement.
GAGATCCCAACATTAATTTAAAGTGATGTGAACTATGCTTGTGAGTTGTTAAGAAAATTTATCACATATAAAAATAAAAGTTAGATGTATGCTGTAGAAATTATATTTCAAGTGTATAATCAATGATTCACAAAATTTGCAGTAGCACAGTCTCCTACTAGTACATGAACAATCCTCGCCATGAATAAAATTAATGATCATGCTGTTGTTAGGTTTGGGTAACTTTGAATAATGTTTAAATAATGTTATTTTAATCTAAAAAGTCTCAGAAGTTTTCAAATTTTACAATCCAGAAACTATCCAATATGGACTTCTGCAGGCAAATTAAGAAACAAAGCCCACATGAGTTTTTTCAGCATATCCATACTGCCTGCATAAACTTGATCAGGAATTATTATTAGTATTTGTATTATTAATACAGTATTAGTATTAGCTTTTCCGCCTCAGTGGGGAACCTCACACACAGTTTGTAAACAAAATCTTAGATTAAGAAATTACTTCATAAACAATATTTTTAAATAAACAATTCTATTTTATATGTTACTTATGTTACTTTCTTCTTTTTGTAGATTTGTAATTATGATTGAAAAATGAATGAGAATTCTTAGAATAAGAGCATTACAATTTCACAACGTGATGATAGAAATGCTTTTTCCAACTACTAGAAGGGTGATGAAAAATGATCTGCTCCTTGTAGTTTAGTTTGCTTTAGTTTAATAGAGACATTATAAATATCTCCACAATTTTTGAAACTATAACACAAGTGTTTTCCAAATATTTCTTGGATGATTGGAAATCTCCATTAGGAAACTACAATTCTTTATGGATTTATGTCTGAAGACCTTTTTAGAGAGAAATAATCTTACTTCAGGAAAGAAAAGAAAAGTATGAAAAAGGGACATGGATAGAAATCTTTTCCTAAATAGGTGTTTGTGGAACAAATGTCTACATGGGAAACATTTTAGCTGTAATTATAACTAACTGTGGGGATCTATCATAACCTAAGCAGATAATTTATACATGTATATACATGTAATGTAATGTAATGATTTTATTGTACCTAAGTATTGAAATACTATGAGAGACAGGTGGTCTCCCAGGCTAAAAGGCCTTATGCCAAGTAGGGCTTTATAGGTAGTGACCAGCACCTTGAATTGCACCTGGAAGCACACTGGGAACCAGACAGTGGTGCAATTCAATTTTTTTTACTACCAGTTCTGTGGGTGTGGCTTGGTGGACGTGGCAGGGGAAGGATACTGTAAAATCTTCATACCCTCCCCACTCCAGGGGAAGGATACTGCAAAATCCCCATTTCCTCCCGATCAGCTGGGACTCAGGAGGCAGAGAATAGATGGGACTGGAGCCAGTCAGAGGTGGCATTTACAGGTTCTCCGAACTACTCAAAATTTCCACAACTGGTTCTCCCGAACTGGTCAGAACCTGTTGAAACCCACCTCGGGAACCAGTGCAGCTTGTGGAACAGAGGTGTTACATAGGCATTCCAAGACATGCACATCACTGCCTATGTTACTGCATTCTGGTCCCATTGAAGCTTTTGGGTTACAGTAGTTAAGTCATGAGATGATTAGGACTTGAATGACAGTCTGAAGGGTCCTTTCATATGTCATCCTGAGGCGCCTAGAAGGAATTATGGAAAAGAAACAATCTTCTCTGCCTCTTCATCCTCTCCACCCTCCTCCCTGTGCTGATGTTCCGCCCATTTTGAACTTAACACTTCTCATCTTTTTGTTGACAGCCGGATCAAATCCCTGATGCCAAAATGACTGAACGTTTTGACTGCCACTATTGCAAGGAGACGCTGTTTGGCAAGAAATACATTTTGAAAGAGGAGAGTCCCTACTGCATCAAGTGCTATGAGAGCTTGTATTCCAACACCTGTGAGGAATGTAAGAAGCCAATCGGCTGTGATTTTAAGGTAGGCTGCCCTTCTTTTTCCCTGGCCTAAGCTTCCTTACTTGCCATCAGGTCTCTCCAAAGGATGTCAAGGGGTGCCAGAAATGTTTCCCCTGTGAATGGCTCTGGTTCATTGGGACATTTCAAAACAGCCAAAGCAGAGTTTCCTTATAATGGTCCATATGCTGTTTTTCTCTAGTCCTGAGATAAGCAATCTTTCTGTTTTACTTTATTTTTCCTTTTGATGCATTCTGCTTCTTTTCTTATCTATATTAAAACGAATACTATGAAAATCAAGAAGGACCAGAAGTGCTTCTGGATTTGAGGGAAACCCACTCCCAAGCACTGGACCCATCTTAGCCTGGGCAAAAAACTTGAATGATTCCCCAACTTAAAGGCACAAGGAATCAACTTGATTGTGAGGAGGACAGAGGTGGGATAAAGGGGGAAAAATACAACCCTTTAATAAAAGCAACAAAGACACATTTGTCCCCATTCGTAAAAGTAAGCAATAGGCCTTTTTTTCTTCCCTTCCTTTTATAAAATGTTAAAAATTATATAACTGAAAATCTAAATTTCAAAAATATATGACAGGTAGTCTTTGATTTATGGCTGTATTTGAGCTCAGAATTATGGTTATAAATTGTTGCAGTCCTTCAGTGGGTCACCGTGTGACCAGGCCTGATTTTATCAATCTTTTTTTGCAATGGTTAAGCAAACACCATGGCCGTTTAAGCAAATGCCACAGTTGTTAAATGAAATCATTATAATCCAATGGGCGCTTTTTGCTGAAAACTGGAAGTAAATGTCAAAATCCAGCAAAAAAAACAGCAAAATTTGCAGATGTGACCACCAGATGCTGCAAATGTTGATAAAAGTGAGCTGATTGCCAAGTGTCCAAACTAAACTAATACGATTAATTAGTTTATTAGTTTAATTTACTTTAGACTTCTGGGAGGGCAGCCAACAGAAGCAAATCCCAAAAGCCAAAAAAGAAGAGGTCCGTATGTGGAAATTCCTGTAGCTGACAAACTCTGTTTCTTCCCAGAATTCCTTTTGAGTAGAATTTAAAAAAAAATCCTTTGTGCACTTTGTGTGTGCTGACATTCCTGAATCCCTTTGCTCGGCCTGCCTTCAAGATATCTCAGAGCAAGGCAGGAATTAGTTGAACTTTTCAACTCAGAAAGAGGGATTGAGGAAGTTTAGTGCTACTTGATCTCTCTGACACCACAGGCCCTTCTGCAAGAGAAAATAAGTGAGTCATAGAAGATGGTGGGCCCCTTCCTCTCTCGATGAACAACTAAGAAAATATTTGTTAGTGATGGGGGAATATAGGTGAAAAGTGGTGTAACTCACACATAGTTGTTTATGCATTGACTTAAAAGCTTGATGTCTTAACTAGAATGGGAGAGAATGACCAAGAAGAGGTGTGCTATATTGATGGTTATACAGCAGGGGTGTCAAACTCGCGGCCTTTGGGACGGTTGCATCATGTGCTGGCTCCGCCCTTACCTCATTTAGCGAAGGGGGGGGAAGTCGTGATACGTCACATGATGCCACTGTGATGACGTGAGTTTGACACCCGCTATACGTTATTAACCATCCAGTAACTCCCAGAAATGATATACAATAGAGCAGTGTTTCTCAAACTTAGCAGCTTGGAATTCAATTCCCAGAATGGCTGGCTGGGGAATTCTGGGAGTTGAACTCCACACATTTTCAAGCTGCTAAGCTTGAGAAACAATAGGCAGTACTTTCCAAAATTGCTGAAAAGTAATAAGTATGTGAGTTCTCTTGATGATACATGATTTGAGTGCCTGGTACATCTATACTTGCAGAAGACAAGCTTGACACGTAGGTGTCTCATTATGATCTATTTTTAATAATCCTTTAATTGCAATTTTAAGTTCCCATTCTTGCATTAAATGATAAATAATATCAAACCTTCAGACAGACAGACAGACAGACAGACAGACAGACAGACAGACAGATAGGTAAACCCCAGGAAAACAGATTTCTATATGCATAGTTTTGCAAAGGTCAGCAGCTGTCATTTTTATGGTTTGTTTTCCACTCAGTTTAGCAGGAAAACAAAACATTGATGCACACAGGAAGGTATGTGGGATTGAATCTGAACTAAAATTCCACGAGAAGTAAAAAAGAAAAAAGTTTCCAGCAGCCCAGTTCTATGTAATGTGTTCATTTGTTTATTTTATTAATTTGATTATTAGTAACGTGCAAGCCATCTTGTAGAGCAGGGCTCTTCTAATATGGGAATTGGCTTTATTGGAGATGTCAAAGCATGTGATAGCATTTCCCCCCCCCCAATCCATACAACAGTTTGGCCTTTAGTTTCAGTACATCCAAAAAAATTCTGACATTTATTGGGTATTTATGCAAAGAGGAAAAACAAATGTGGAGAATATACTGCATGCCCCACTTTTTCAAATGAACCCATAATATGCATTAATATACTTTCTATTATTAGGAATGATAAATTCCTATCAGTAAATTGACCAATTTGTTCAGATTACTCAGGGTTGTTGTTTTTTCGAAAGTCTTCTCTGTAAATATGTCTTTGATATAGAGGTTTGTTTGTTTATTATCCCATCTTTATATTATTTGTGTAAATAACCCAATGCAGTGAACATAACTATTACTTCTTCCTTTTCCTACTTTTCCCCACAACAACCCTGTGAGGTGAAATGAGTTGGGCTAAGAGAGAGAAACTGGCCCAAAGTCACTCAGTCAGCTTTCATTCTAAGGCAGGGGTAGAACTCACAGTTTCTACCTTGGTACCTTAACCACTAGGCCAAAAATAAATCTCGATATGGATTTTAGGTAAAGAACCCTAGGAGAGAGAGCAAGGAAGATCTTGAAGTTGACATCAAGAGTGAATAAACCTAACAGCAAACACATGAGTACCCTGGTCCCAATCTTCTCTGCTCCAACGAGATGCATAGAATTGCATTCACAATGTGTTTGTATGTGTGTTTGTGCATGTGTGTAGCAATCTATCTCAGAATATTGACTCTGGACAGCATACAAGGACACAGGATGCAATCTGGATTGGTCACCAGGACCAGAGGTTTAATCTTTTGAGCTTTTGGACTCGTGCTGGAGCTCATCCTCAGGGAACTTTTCCCTAGCAGAGTGTATACTTTGGCCTGTGTGTGGTATTATAAAGTGCCAGGTTGTGTGTGACTTTTTAGTTGTTGATCAGGGTGTTGATGACCAGCTATTAAGTCATTGGCTGTTGTTTCCTTGTGTTGCCAAGCCCTCACCTCCTAAGTAAGGTAAATCAGCATTCCTGTTGCCTGACAGGATTCAATCACTTCTCTGGCTATTTTTGTGCCTGCTTGTCCAACAATTTTGGTGGCTTCAAAACTGAATGTATGTCCTTGTTCATTGCAATTGAAGCTATCAATGAATTTGGGTCTCCTCGTCTGACTGTTTGCTTGTGTTCTTGCAATCTGGTGGCTGTAAGAACATTGTTACACAGGCAATCTATGCAAGGGATTCAGTAGATTACATTGGAAGCTATTGGAGTCTGATCCTCGTTCTGGTGACCAACCCAGATTGGATCCTGCAACATTATTCTGGAGCACATGCATTCACCTTCATTCATACAAGAATACAACTCTGGACTGACTACAAAGATACAGCATACAGCCCAAGGATAAAACATGGAAAAATGTCAGTGCATAATATTTTTATGGAAAAGGGGGGCAAAAGAGCCATTCATACATGTTGTGTTTATTAAAAGGAGAACAACAGTGGCTTATTCAAAGATTTTTTAAAATGAATGTTAGCTAGCAAACTAGAGATTCAATTGAGATGGATTCAAATAATGTTTTCCATTAGTTGTCAGTCCTCATGTACGATGCTGTGGTCAATTTGTCCCAAGGTTATGGAGTATTTCTTCACGTGGGCTTATATGGTTTGCGATTTCCACAGGACCTGTCCTACAAGGATCGTCATTGGCATGAAACCTGCTTCCATTGCTTCCAGTGCAAGAACTCCTTGGTGGACAAACCTTTTGCCGCGAAGGAAGAGCACCTCCTTTGTACCGAATGTTACTCAAATGAATACTCCTCCAAGTGTAGCGAGTGCAAAAAGACCATCATGCCAGGTTAGACCTTGTCCTCACTGGAGACACAACGGGGCTTTCGTGAAATACTTTCTAAAACCAGAGGAAGGTTCTTTTGCAAGGTGCCTTATCAAGACTTTTATTTGCCTTCCAATGCTCTGGTAGAAATGTGTTCTTCAGCCAGCATAGGACATTTTTCATGCAGGGCAGTCAAGCTGAGATCAGGGGTGTGAAGGGAGCTGCACTGGATGTCTTTTGAAAGGCCAAGAACCACAGTGGTAGGTTGACGCTGCAGAGAAGGCAGAATGGCAACATATATATTGTAGATACAATAGGAAGGTTTTTTTGTTTCTTTTTATGGAGTTAGGCTCTCTAACTAGTACTACATTATCCTCATTTCAGTCTTCCTTAAGCTTCCTTATAAATCAATATTGCCATATCAATATTACAAAAAAGGATGAATTATGAAGGGTGAAACAATTTTTCACGTTTGTTCATTTTAAAAGGGAATTTCACATATCCTTTTGCGTACGACTTGAAATGAACTTCCTCCACTAAAAATCATTTCCCCTCAAAAAGAAGCAAAAATCCCAATATTTTAACAGCTGTGTTTCAACCAACCGTAGTTGGCGACTAGCCATGATGCCCTAGCTCCATTGTGTGAACGTATTCAATAAATAACCCTCTTTGGGGTCAATTAGAAATGCTACTCTACAATGCCCAGGGTTGCCATATCCAGTGTGCAATAAAACACACAAGGTGGCAAAAGAAACTCTCATGTCTTTTCCTGCCATCCAGTGGCCACTTGTGTTAGCAATATCTGTTCTGGTGTCTGAAGGACATCAAAGTAGGGAAGATTATTCTTCAGAGGACTTATTTTTAGTATTCAGAATCTGAGAAATTAAAGATTATAGGGTGCCATAATTCCTGACTAATTTTTGACAACCTGCCTAGATTCTTTCCTTTTACTAACTGGAAAATGGAATAGGTAATAATGAAACATGGAATCTCTGTTTTTGGTGCTGTAACAACTTAAAGGGTGGTCCTGGATTTATTCTTCTCATAGGGACACGGAAGATGGAATATAAGGGAAGCAGTTGGCATGAGACCTGTTTTATCTGCCATCGGTGCCAACAGCCCATTGGAACAAAGAGTTTTATTCCCAAGGACAATCAGAATTTCTGTGTGCCCTGCTATGAGAAGCAGTTTGCTATGCAGTGTGTACAGTGCAAGAAGGTAAAGTTTATTATGCTATGAAATGTGATGCTCCAAAATGCGTATTTTGTCTGCTTCTCCTCTTTATACAAGCCAATTGTTCCAGGCTATTATCCTACCATAACTTGCCCTTTCTTTTGTTAAATCTGATACTGAAAGATAAATTGACCTAAAATAAAACCTTTATTATCAATGACATAATTGTGGAAGAGGAATCAAACCAGAGGAAGGAACAGGGAGAAAACTCTGCCTTCACTGTGCTCTTTCAGTTATTCATTAAAACCACAGTACAGAGCAGTATTTCTCAACTTTGGTAACTTTAATTTGGGTGAATTTCAACCCAGAATTCCCTAGCCAGCATGTCTGGCTGGGGAATTCTGGGAGTTAAAGTCTACCAGTTTTGGGACTTGAAGTCCACACAGAGACTCACAAACTGTGAGAAAGAAAATAATCTATCTTGAGGCTTCTTATCTGTTCTTAAACATTTATGTTGCAGTTGCCTGGATTCTGTAGTGAGGTTTGAATCAGATTAGGAGATTGTTAGTGCCTTATTCACCCTGCTACTGCAACTGTATTCCTGCTTGCATCTAACCATAATACACACATGTTCTGGAAATAACACATATCCATTATATTGTCTTTATCTTGCCTTCAGCCTCTAAATTTTAAGTTGTATTGAGCTAGATTATAGTTCAAGTAAGTAGGATTTTCTTTTTATTTCTGTGTCATCTGAAGTTAGCTTTAGTGTGTATAAAATCAGTTGAGTTTTGCCATACCTTGTTACAGTGAGAGGAATTCAGATGCCTAGGACTGAAAGTCAATGGTGGTAGGTGGGGATAAATAACAAGGATGGCAAATTTCTTGCCAGAAGACTTTTTATGACTACTCAGGAATTGGTACAGAATAATATAATTTTATATTAATAATTTTATAGTAGGGAAAAGACATCACTTCTCTCTGAGTCGATTGATAAAGAGGAAGTCAGATCTGGAACCTTGAAATCTAATCTCAGGATGATTATTAAAATGCATAGTTATTGAAGCAGCTTAGAACTTCAAACCATGCAACAGCCATCTTTCCAATTTACTATCTATGCTACATCTACATTATGGTCATAGGACACTATTACAGTATGATCCACAGAGAAAATTAAGTAGAGTTTCAGTGGCAAAATGTTAATAGGACACTTTGAGGAAGATCATGTTTCTGTCCAAATTCTACCAATCTATTGCTATTCCAGTATTAAGTCCAGAATATTATTTGATTCTCTTGTTATATAAGAATACAAAGTCAATGCTGATCTTTTTCGTTCACCGCTATTACATTTAATAGAATAATTCAATCCGTCTAAGGCATGAGTCCACAAATTCTTGAGCCCACTCACCTTCTCATGAAGTTTCAGATTATTTATTGACACTCCTCCCAAACATTTATTATATGAAAATAATTTAAGAAATACTATTTTAATAGAATCACGAATAACAACAATGGATTACCGCATCAAGCTTTGAGAGTCAATACTGATTCCTTTGGAGAAGTCTGTTGGGTTGGGAACTTGGTTTGGGAATAGAAATTACCTTGGGTGAAAAATGGGTAGTATAACACACCTATACCTGTATGTTTTGGGGAGAGGGAAGGTGTTGCCTGCATTGTGCTTGTAACCTTGAAAACTTCCCTTGAATAGAAAACTATGGATTAGTTGGACATTAGATAATATCTTAACTTAAAATATTAGGAGCTACTGCTCAAGATTACTTTGCTCTTTCTTTCTAAAACATTTGCATTTTATTTCAGTTAAAGAACATGAATGACACATAGTAAATAAAAAATTAACCCTTCCCTTTCTTTCCTACCCTCGACTCCTATTTTAAATAAACAGCCAATCACTACTGGAGGAATTACTTACCGAGAGCAGCCATGGCACAAAGAGTGTTTCGTGTGTACTGGATGCAAAAAACAGCTATCCGGACAGCGTTTCACTTCCCGAGATGAGTTTGCATATTGTCTAAACTGCTTTTGTAGCCTCTATGCCAAGAAGTGTGCAGGATGCACTAACCCAATAAGTGGTAGGTACAATGATATTGCCTTTATCTTTTAGACACAATCTTTCTATAAAGGCAGACAGTATAAACATTAACTTCTGGGTCCATCGTTCAAAAATATCCTTTAGTTAGTATGTCCAACGTTAAAATATTTTGCTTCATTCTAGAATTGCAAATTGAGTTTAAGTGTCCTTTTGCTTTTGATTGCATACTTTAATTGCTTTGTTTCCTCAGGTATCCAATTTTTTTTTTAATTAAGCGAAACAAAGGCATTGAGGGAAATTTACCTGGTTCTGTAAAAAACACATTGATCCAAATGTTCCTAATAGCTGGAAAGCAATTAACAAGTCATTTTAAAAAATGTAATATGGAAGTATGCAACCTAAAAGGTGCCAACTAGTTTGAGCAAGCTGCCTATTCCCTTGTCTCCCAGAGCTCTAAAATGGGTGCAGGTTGCTGTCATGCATTTTTCTCATAATAAGCAACTGTCTTAAGACTCTAGAGCAGGGGTGTCAAACTCAATTTCATTGACGGCTGCATCAGGTCTGTGGTTGACCTTAAGGGGGAGGCTGGGTGTGTGTGGCCAACTGGGTGGACATGACCAGCTTGACGCAACTCACTGGGTGTGGCTGACTGGGTGGGTGTGGCCAGCTTGACACCACTCCCCAAACTGCTGGCATGTTTCCTCTTCGCATTGGGTAGACTGGGCCGAAGCTAGGCCGGCCGACCCCTTATATTTTCCAGGATAGCCCCACGGGCCGGATCCAACCACATTGTGGGCCGGATCCTGCCCAGGGGCCTTGTGTTTGACCCCCCCTGCTCTAGAGCAACTATGGACAATCTCAAGTCCTCTCATCTAGAGAATTATTGAATATCCAGTCTATTTATTGGCTCTTCATTCCAATGTGGTCATTGTCTCTGCTTTTTGGATCCATCCTATTTCCTCCTTGGAAGTCATGGTCAAACTTATCTGGGGGATATTAGGCTAGAAAAGGTTGCTTCATAACCGAAAATCCAGTTCCAACTACTTCACACTGATGTGCCTCACTTTTTTTTTCATGCCATCTTTTTTCAGGGCTTGGTGGCACCAAGTATATTTCTTTTGAGGAACGGCAATGGCACAATGATTGTTTCAACTGCAAGAAATGTTCCCTATCGTTGGTGGGCCGTGGTTTCCTCACAGAAAGAGATGACATCCTGTGTCCCGAATGTGGGAAAGACATTTAAAAGATGAAAAGCATTTTCTGGAAAAAGTTGTACTTACAATACATGTTTTCTAATATACATAATGATGTGCATGAGTTTTAATCAAAAGTGCAGAAAGTAATTTTTTCCCCTCAGCAATAGTTAACACTAGCTCTTTTTGGGTGCTAGGCCTCAACACAATATACTAATATATACAAAGGAAATAGAGCCATGACTCCTGGTCACACCTGCAGTTTTATTGTACATTAGAGCTTCAGACCTCAGCCTCCCTTCCTAAAACAGATTTGAGAGCATCTACTCAAGTTTGAACAATTAGGTGGTAGAATCTAGCCAACATCAGTTGATCTTGAAAAGCTAAGCAATGGATAGGAAACTACCCGAAATGCCAAGGCTATAGATTTGACTGAGAATTTTAAAAAAAATTCTTGAAGACAGAGGCAAGCTACTTTGGCATTGAAAAGTTCATCGCCAGTAAGTCACCAAGGAATTGAACTCATTTAAAAGAGACTTTTTTTACTCACATTCACTTGAAAGCAAGTAAAAACATCAGTAGAATATATTCCAGATGTTTTGGAGCAATTACAGCAGGGTTTCAAATTGCGGAGAGGTCAACTGAGAGAAAGGGAATAAAAAGGTTTGGTCTGGATGATGGAACCTGGCTAACAGGGAAAACTTGTGTAGGCATTATATGAGTTTTTTTTTTCTTTTTTTAGATTGTAGAAACGTATTGGAGTAGATATAACAGAGAAAAGGGTAATTCTTTTTATATCAGTTATCAAACAATACTTCTCATTCCTAAACGCAAAACAACCAATACAAAATTTGGCTGATTTAGATTATATCACTATAATTTTCTCTTTGTCAGATATAATAAGATATTCTGAAGAATTACAAACGCCACTGATTAGTGTGTTGGTGGAGGAAGAATCAATATTTAAACTTCCCAGTTCACAAATGTATAGATGATAATAATGCACGGTAGGTTAATTTAGGTACATATCAGTAATACTATATTTGTGCCATACCTTTAAAAGATTGATTTAAGAATGTGATTTTCTTCATTAGCATTCAGAGCAGTTCCCATTTCCAAACACATCAACTTGTTTCCAAATAAATACCCAGGTTTAGTGAATGCAAATATACAACACATTATTTCATGATGTTGCAAGATCATTGCACAAAATAGTTTTTATTCCTAACAGATTTTTGAAATTTCATTGCACCTTAAGATATTGCAAAATAATAAATGTATTTCTAGCAGAGTGTTGTATTTTTGTGAATTTGGACATTTTAATAAATGTTAACCATTAAGGTAAAGCTCAAGTAGATTTCTTCTCTTTAAAAGTGTGAATCTACACAAAAAAAGGAACTGTTGATTTCTAAAAGAAGCCAATGTTCAGAAACCAATATAAAACAAAAGCATTTTATATTGGCTTCACCATTACAAACTATGATAAAATATGTGACAGTTAACTACTTCGTATGGAGATAACAAATTGCCCTAATTTCCTGAATAGAGCATAATGCAAATTTACCTTTCATTCTATTTCTTGTAATGTTGTAGTTGTGATTATGCATTATGTCTATTTGCTGCATTTCCTTATTTGTGTAGACCTTGATCACAACAGCTGTTTGTCTAACAGGTGATTCATTGTGTAATCTATTTACAAATCTACTCAGTTAATGTTTTACTGAGAAATACTAATCAATAAATGAGATTCTTTGGTAAGTGCATTAAAAATGCAGCTGAACTGAAGTAAGGCTTCATCTCTCTGGACATCAGGTTATTGCACAGGTTAAATCTCTTTCCCAGCTCAGGAAGGGAGAATTTACTTTTCCTTGAGAGCTGCACTAAGTCCATGCAATTATGATTGGCAGCTGCGGATATGGCCATAATTCAAGGCAATTGGAGATAGATGGATTATAGCATATCTCTGAACCACACTGTTCCAAAACTCTGGTCAGTTGACGATGAACAAACAGCACAATAAAAACAATACATTAAAAACTCCGAAGCATCTTTATAAAAAAAACCACCAGAGTAACATTTTCACTATCGCCCTTAAAACAGAGCAGATAATGTCCAGTAAACGTTTTGTTTCTATGCTTTTATCCTCTGATCTCATGTGAGATGGAAATGCAAAACATCCCATCCCAGAATGTCTTTTCTTTGCCTAAAGTACCATCTTCACATTTCCTGGCATATCTCAATCTAGAGTAAACTGAAAAACAGAAGCTTGGTCATGCCACCTACAACATGATTTTCCATAACACTGGATCCAAAAGAAAACACTACACATGAAGATGCCCAAATGCAGTGTGGTGGCTACATGAAATTACATTTCTGAGAAAACCACTGTCTATTGTCACAACACGACCCTTGAGAGCTGAGTTTCAGGACAGAGACTGCTATACAGTACCGTTATTTCATAGCAGGAGTTACCAACAATACGTCTGGGCTTCAATTAAGATGACAAAAAATTAGTTCATGTTGTTTTTAAGGACTGTTTACTGAACAATCCCACCTGACTTACCATATCAATTCTATGCTAAAAGCTTCTCAAAAATGATCAGCCACTATGTTTGAAATTATTTCCATGTTTAAAAACATGTGAAAATATTAATAACTCAAATCTTGGAATCAGCTCTTGCCCTTTCCTCGGGATATTTTTAAGGCTGCTTCACCAGAGTCATTCACTAAAAGTGATGTGTGAACAAAACCTTTGGAATCTAAAATCTATATTCTTTCTATCATCTCCATGACAGGAACACAATTAATGTGTTATTTTATTTTTAATAAGAACATTTGGTGAATAATATAGAAAGTTATCTTTCATGGTCTTTGTAAGCATAATTATTTTTTTTACTTGAATCTACAATCTATAGCTGCTAGTTTGGAATATATATTGCAATTCCTAAAAATGTAGAACACACCTAGATTTTAAAAAATTACAAACCCTTATGCATGTACTAATCAGATGCATTTCAAAGGATAATAAAATCAAGCTATGATCAAAAGTGCTAAACTTTAAAAAAAATCAATATAGTTATTTACAGCTCAGTGTAAAGCTACTGTATGCAACTTCTAAAGACTATTTAAATGTTTCCTGTGTTGCAACAGTGCTGTTAGGTGTTCCTTAATCTACCAATGCTGGCATAGATGTTTAATTCTATTATACAAAAAAACACAGTTGAATCAGCCTAACAAGGAAGATAAAAATTATAGCATAAAGATGATCTATGCAAGAGATCACACTTAATTTAATTTAGATAAACTAATAAAATGACAGCAATTCAAATACAAAAACACAAAATTAAATTGTATACAGTACTCCAGTAGAAAACTTGTACAATTGTTTAAGAAGCGAATTCAACTACACTTCAATACACCACTCTTTATATTCTGAAGTGCTCTATGATGTTTTGGGGCACAATGGAGGCAAATGGAAATTATGTCAGTTAATGCAATCAGAGTTAAAATGTACGTTAAATAAAATTTACTGTGAAGCAGTAGCATACAGGACTGTGGGCTAAATCTTATAAACGTTCAGAAGTGGTATGTCTTTTATCTACCTTACTGATATCAATACAACTTAAATGTAGTCAGTGTGGTAATTGGTTTTTTTCTTCCCCAATACAACGAGCAATTTTTACAACAATTATATCTCACTTCACTTCTGCTGTGTGTTCATTGTGAAGAAGCTGCTAAAATTTAAAAGTTTTGAAACTAAATTATCTGTATCACTAAGATGCTGCCAGCTTCTTCAGAGCCTTTAACTAATGCGCTTTTATTAACGATGTAAAACTACATTGTGCATACAAATGTGATTCTAATATTTTTAAACCCCGGGATGTTTTTAACTTCATATAAGAAAAAAAATACAGTAGGTTTCAAACAATTTATTCACAGACAAAACTTTCATCCCTGCAAACGTCCACTAAGTCCATCTCTTTTCTAGCTGCACAAATAAATAGGGGAAGCATTACTTTCCTTCTCAATTTTGTCAGGCATTATTTAATTGTAGTTAAATAAGCTTTCCTTAAAAATGCTAGTATAAAACACCGATCACATACTGTATAAAAATGCAGTTCTGGTTCACAGAGGTTTTTTTTTCCAACACACAATCTTGAGGGTGGGGGCCTTCTGACTATGTATCTCTAAAGACAAGAGAAATCCATTTGATCTTCCATTTTAACAAAAACTTCAATTTGAAGCAAAACCAGTGTACAGTTCAGGATTTCACCTAAAGAAAATGGGAAAGGACCCAAGTAGTTTCTCAAAAAAAAAAAAAATTGGCACCTAAAAATGAGAAATTGTTTTTCTAGGCCTTTCAAAAGAACTATTCTGTGCAAGTATCTTAGTAAAATCAGAATAGGGAAACAGTCTTCCATACTATTTAAATATATGGTATGTGTTTAAAAAAATATACTATTGTACAACTGAACAGAATCGTTAGAAACTTTCTATATCAAGTCATGCAAAGATTTGATGTATAGACTACGGTTAAAAATGCAGAAGAAAGGCTGGTAACATAATTTTGTTCTACCAAAATTAATTTCTAAAATGGGGAGTAAATTCAAAGTGCAAGATAAATACTCTCAGGTTGATGGTGAACATATGGTGCTTTCTTTATGCGGTGAATTTCTAAGCAACTACCCACTGCAATCTGCATCTCTGGTTAGTACAATTCTTCTTGTGCTGAAATGAAGACTAAGCATCATTTGCATTTCTAACTCTTGTAGGCTCATGGCCACATTACACGCTGGATCTTCTTTTTTGATTCAGGCGGCTTCTGGAGGGAGAAAAGAATTAGATTATTTAAGGAGACATGTTAAAGCATCCAGAACTTGATTTCTGTTTCCATCTAGTGGTTACAACAAAGGTGTTTTGAAATCTTTAAAAAGGACTTCAGTTTTCCATAACATATTAAGTTCTTTTCTGGACTGAACATAATAAAGGAAATATTAGTATGTATCCCAAATTAATTGAAGGATGTTTATCATTATTTTACTATTTATTGTCTCTTACTTCCTGCACTCATCTGTATCTTCCACAATGTCCAGTAATGCAATGAAAAATGTGGATGGTGAGTAGGCAGCAGTCTCTCTAAAACACGCCTGTCAAATTGGCGGCGTGCGGGTCACACGCAGTCCAGTCCGCAAAGACAAAAATAAATAAATCATGATATGTCACGTGACGTGATCGAGTTTGATACCTGTGCTCAAGAACAAAAGGTCCCACTTAAGACTTGAAATGGGATCTCTTGGCACACTAATGTCTCCTTTCCTCTGCAGGATTCATTCTCCTCTATAAAACTTCCTCTATAAACCTCTGTGCTCCATCCCACATAGTTCGCAACTTGAGGCATAGGAAGCAGTATCTCTGCAAATGTCCTTAAGCCAATGTGGTAGAGCCAAGCTGAAGGCCCACTCTCTAGTGGGAGTAAAGAGACATTCCAGCTTAAAATCTGTTCCAGAAAGTAAACAAACTTAGGTTTATATCTGCAGAGGTGACCAATAATAAATAATCTTGGGCTTCTCCATGAGTGGTTCCAGTTGCTTGCACCTGACATCTAACTTATTTTAAGATCCCGGAGAATGAGAATTTAGAACATGGGGAGGGAGAATACAGATTATGATATATTCAGTATATATCTCAGTATGTATCAATGTCCAAAAAACCCCTTATTTTCTTAGAAAACAGACATTTTCAGAACACCAAAAAAAAAAAAAACCACCCTCAAATGAAACCTGTGCCAATTCTAACATAATTACCTTTAGATCTCACACAGACTTTTGTAAAGCACTTTTAAAACAAAGCATATTACTTGCTTTGTGCCAACTGATGGTTATTTTTAACAGTAATAAAACTCTTAACAAGATAACACAACAACAACATGGTAATAATGAACAAAAGTCTACTGGCTTCTTGAACTAAATTAAGATAAGAAAAGGCTGGTGTAAGTTTGAACTCTGTTGTTAAAAATGGCAGCTGCTAACTACCGAGACATTTACTGGGACATCATTCAAGACTGACATCATAAATAGTAGATATACTTACTGATGAATCCAGTTCTTCCTTTGGAGCAGCTCTCTTAAATTTCACACCAGTAGTTCCTGTAAGAGGCTCTAAAGCTGATGGCTTTTGACCAGGTGACATATTAACTACAATATTGTTCTGTTTACCCTTATCATTCCTAGATTCCCTCTTAACATCCAATGAAAAAGTGGAAGCAGATATGCACGATGTAGAATTTGAAGGAACAGGCTGTATTTTACACGTGATATTGGTACTTCCAGATGAAAGGAATTTTAAATCATCCACAGCTCCATTCTCAGTCTTCCTTACTTTAATACTTGTACTTGTTGAGCTACCATCAAACACAATGAGAGGCCTTTTTCTTAGACTTTCCATTGCCATAATGCTGAACAAGAAAAAGGGACATAAAAATTCATCATGTATATGAAACAAAAATTATTACTATAATCTAAATAATATCCCATTTTAATAACTACTTGGAAGAGAGTTCAGTCAATTCCAATATAACTTTCCCCCAAATGCATAATTAAATCAGGACTATAGCTATTCAAACTGATGAGGAATTAATCTCACAGAAATGACAATGTTTTTGTATCGGCAGGTGTGCATTTATTTCACAATTAATCCAGTCTAAGAATAAAGAACACACTAATCATTTCAAAATGTAAGGAAGAACTGGACAAACCAAACTGAAATAGTCCAAATCTGTACATATGTCCTCCAAAGATTAATTCAAAGATAGACAATAATATTGGACTAAGATTCCAGAGCCCAGTTAAATCCTTTGCCTCAGCATTGACCACTTTTGATGTTTTTGCTTAGAAATTTATCAAGATTCTTTTCCAGAACTGATCTACTTTCAGTTGATGGTAATTTCTTCTTAATTATGGTTTGCATTGAGGCCACCAATTTCAGATAAGATGCTACAATTGGAGCAACAGGATGCTTAATGAAGTATAAATATATGTGGCGTACCTCTTTTTTGACTTAATTTCCTGGATGAAGTTAGGTACTTGGATTATGCATGGAATATTTTATAGAGAGATAAATGAAAGCAGTTCCACACTAACCCTGTTTTGATCTCAACACTAATTTATGACTGTTGACGTCCAATTTATTTTCATAATGTGTAACATTAAACTGCCAATACAGACAACAAAATAATTGCTTTATTTATCTGACAAAGAGTAGGTCAAAATACCGTATTTTTCGGAGTATAAGACGCACCTGAGTTTTTGGGGAGGAAAATAGGAGAAAAATCTGCCTACCAGGTATTCATCTGGCTAGCATCCTTAGTCTGGTCAGCTTCAGCACATTATTTTATCC
>JANHFT010002623.1:116049-130019 GCA_032467955.1 Pseudoxenodon macrops | reverse complement strand
TCCTCCGGTAGTGGCCCAAGCTCCATCAGGAACCTATCAGGGTCCATCAGGCGCCTGGGACGGAACCATCTTATCGGTTCCGACCCCTTGTGGTGGATGAATTCTAAAATGAGCTCCATTCTATGTCAAATAAAATTTTGTCAACTTGATTTTAAATGTGTTAAACTACAACTCCTGAAAATACATTGGGCTATGCTATCTAGAAATTATGGGTGGGTGTTTATGCGTACTTGGAAAACACCAATATGAGAAAGTTGACTAAAGAATGTTTGAATGGCGCATTTTTCATTACTGCTTGCAAAATATCTGCAAACACTGCACCCCAAAAATGTTAGAAATGTTAATTTACTTTATCTCCTGCCTTTATTATTTTCACAAATAACTCAAGTTGGTGAACAAACAAACAAAAAGGGCAAGAGTAAAATGTCAGAATCTCCTGTTAACAAACTATTATTGTAATTTAACTTGCAGGAAGTTTACTACAGTTTATCTATCTCCAATCATCCTAGCAGTTAACTCTGATTTATCCTAGATTAAATATCCAGGATTGTTTAATGCCATCTCTTTTCAGTTGTTGTCCAGTTAAATATATTACATCCATTCTACAAAGTTGATGTATATTCCCCCAAAAAGTCCAATTGAAATTGTTTTTGAGTTGAGTATGATAAATGCATTCTCCAATCCCCCTCATTTGACCATTCAATTAGTTTTCTGCTGTTGTAAGAGAGTGTAAGCCTGAAAGCATGCATTATGTAAGCAGGTAGTTCTAAATCTGTAATTTTCGCCCTCCCCAGGCTCCTAGAAAGGCTCTGAAGCCTGGGGAGAGTAAAAAATGGGCCTACCATGCCCACCATGCCATTGGTTGCCAGGAGTGGGGAGGTCACATGTGCATGGGGTGCATGGAATTATGGGTTTGGGCATGCATGCGTGCACAACCCTCCCCTTCATGTCCCTCCGCTTTTGGCACGTGATGGTAAAAAGGTTAGCCATCACTGAGTTAGTCTATTCAGTGTCGAATTTTCTCTTTAAATATAAAAAATCTTTAAATGGACCATTCATTATACAGCAGAAAATATGTGAAAAAATAGCAACATATATTTTTATATATTTTAGAACATTTCTGATTAACAGAAATAATTTCTAGATTGTCTTCAAAATATAGAAAGTTTTAGAAGTTTTGTTATTGTTGAAAGCTACAAATATTAAGGTGTTTTTTTTCCTTAATCAGGTAAGAGACATGTGCGAAATGATGCAATATTGAAAAATGTTTTGATTAAGCGTTTACTCCCAAATTTAGAACACTGGCTCTAAAATCAGTTGCTTATCAGTCAAATTCATGCTGGCCTTCGGAATGTTCATAGTGCA
Organism: Pseudoxenodon macrops; assembly: GCA_032467955.1. Lineage (NCBI taxonomy): Eukaryota > Metazoa > Chordata > Lepidosauria > Squamata > Pseudoxenodontidae > Pseudoxenodon > Pseudoxenodon macrops. The sequence continues at coordinate 128,654 of JANHFT010002623.1, read as the reverse complement.
GTGTCAGAAACTTGAATATCTGATATGCAATAGATATCATAAAGAAATCATTAACCTACAGACTTGATGTACTGGTTGTTAGTATTTGGCTGTGCTTTCCAATCTTGCTTATCCTACTCAAATGGAATTCCTGGAGTTCATTCAAACTAAACAGTACCACAGAGGACAGGCTGGTCTAAAGATGCCCCACTCCCACAGCTCAGCTACTAGGGTACATGGGAACCGTATGTGGCGAAAAAAGTCTTCTACTATGTGAGTCTTAAGTTTCAATCTGGTCCCCAATAGACCACTTGGCTCCCATTTCCAAGGTTAGTAAGACAGGAAAAATGCTTCTTGCCATCATTTTTCATTAGTGGTTTGCCCGAAAATGCGACTTTGTGTCTAAAGCAGGACTAAAACTCGTGGTTTCCCAGTTTTCAGCCTGCTGGCTGGTTTTTATATGGAAGTTGGAGGTGTGTGTGTGTATGTATATGTGTGTGTGTGTATATATATATATATATAAGTGCTTAATTATAATATGGTAATACAGAGTTTTTGACTACAAATTGCTAAACTAGGCCAGTGTAAGGAAAGTAGAGGAAGAAGGTGCCAGGTAAGATAAAAGAATGTCAAAATTACAGAAAAGTCTTTGAAAGAGCTAAAATTTACCACTGGAGTCAGATTAAGATGACAAACATTTAACTAGACTGCTAGGTGTGATATTCTGCAATATTTATCTTACTCATATTCAGTATTATCATTAAAAGCTGCAGGCCCTTAACATTTACAAACACTTGATTTTTTAATTTAAAATGTTCATTTTTATAAAGAACTTTTATTCATTATTGCCTTTTTTATTTTAAAAAAGATTATTTTAAGTTATCAGTATATTTAATGGTTTAGGCATTTGATCTTTAAGATCTTTTTTTTCAATTTTGTTCTTAATTTTTATGTCTGGTCAATGGGAAGTAACATTTACCCTTTTTTTCTGTTTCTTTTATTTTTGGCTCAATAGCAGGGCAAAACCAAACATTCCTTAAATTTACATTTGGTTTCCTGCGCTAAATTAGAACAGAACTTTTTTTTCTCTTTTAATAGCTGAGGCCTATATGGAAAGCTTTGGACTAGTTGGGATTCTGTTCCAGCTCATCAAGGATTTTTTCCTGGACACTCTCATGATATGATCCGGAATGACTTCAGGGGATTATGGTTTAAAAAGTCAAGATAGTAGCAGTGTTGGACATAAAAATAGGCAAAGCTTCAATTGCATGTCACCACAGTTCTTTTCACTTTTTTGATTGCACCCTGTGGACACTATGATTGGCCTCAAGATATTATTTCTTATTTTGTTAGTATTTGGGTCAATATACAGTACATGAGGGGGAAAGATTAGCAGAGCCATGCCTGTGCCAAAGACACAGAGCCTGACATAATTTAGTTTTCCTTCACAGAAAACCTTCACCTCGGCATACGAATTGTGATGGAAGGCAGCTAACTGCTTATTTTTATATACCCGTTTTGCTGCTGCTGTTTGCTTCATGGAGTGGTGTACATATTGCAAGCTCTAGGTCTGTGTCACAAAGGACATTGTCCTGGACCTTTAAGTGCACGAACAGAGGTCGGCCAAAACTAACTCTGTGAACAGTCCTCCAGATCTTTGCTTAGATTTCCAGGGCAGTTATTTTCCTTTTCTTTTTGCATGCTGATCACTTTTGTTAAAACAATTCTATGCGTCGTTTTAAATCCAACATTAGAGAAGCATTAGGTCAACGTTTACCGGGTGGTTCTCTTTCCAAATTGCACCCAAGAAACCGAGGATTAGGAAGCAGCTTCAGCTCTCGACGCACAGGAGCCAAAGCTGCGCTCCCACCGACAAAATTCTACCCCGCTTTCCGGTGGAAACCCAACCCCAAACACCGTCTCCAAGAGCCACCCGGTTGCTGAGCCGAGGATTGCGCTCTGACGAAACTTTGCGCCGGTCAAACCCGCCCAGCGGGCCACCCCCAGCCCGCCCCGCACCAGCCAGCGGGAAGAATCCGCCTGTCAGCCTGCCTTGTGACCGGAAGGGCCGGGGAGCCGCCCCCGGAGGAAGAGCCAGCTGCAGGAGCGCAAGGCGCTGGCAAGGGAGCCGCGGATTTCCCGGGGATCCGGCGGGGAGCGGAGGCGGTGGCGCCGGCTGGCCTGCCCTGAGCGGAGGCCTCGGCGGACGGCTTGGGAGGAGAGGCGGAGGAGCCGGTGGCAGGTTGCATCTCCACTTCCACTCCTGCGCCCGACCTGCTGTTTGCCTTCCCCTTCTCGCTCTCGGCTCCGGCCTCTTCCCATGGCCCTTGCCGGTGTAGCAGCCCCCCGCCCGGGCGCTTGATCCAGACTGGAGAGGGGCGTGTGTGGCGCAGAAGCCCGGCCTGGCCAGGGTAGGTGCCGCTGGAAACGGGAGGATGCAAAACGCCACCTCCCACCTATCTTCCGTGGGCGAGGAAGCAGGAAAGGACGGGATCCTGCCAAGGCTGGCTTGAGCCTGGAGGAATTAAGGAGGGTGATTTGGAGGAGAGGTGAGGCTTCGCTCATGGTAAGGATGGGGCACTCAGTGGAGACCCAGGGGAGGCGAGATAGGTAGATCTCCTTCAGGTGGAAGATGAATGTTGGCAGGTGATCTCTTGCGCCAAATCCCTCCATGGACACAATAAAACTGAACTGACAGCCGGTGCAAGAGCTATTGCTCCGTTTTTGAAGGAGAAAGAATTCTACCCACCAAAGACTGGCTGTTGCTCTTGAAAATGACAATAATTTGGGATGAATTATTTATTTGTATGATGTATATTCTGCTTTTCCTGCAGAAGATCAAAAGGATATTTCCCACCTACAATCTCCTCCCCCCCAACCCAATTATCCTATGAGTTGGGTAGGTCTGGGAGAAAGTGTCTGATCTAAAGTCATCCATGAGCTTTGGCTTAATGTGGGCTGGACCCCATTTCTAGTCCAGCATCTTAACCCTTGCATTCAAGTATCCATAATCTTGCATCTGATGTTTTCCAGATGTGTTTGATTATAGCAGCTGAAGTTAAGAGTATGCAAGGCCAGCAGACATCAGTTGAGAAAATAAAAACATTGCCTTAAAGACAGGCATTATTGAACACTTACTGAAATCTGCCATTTTAAAGGCATGGTAGAATCCTTAAGGGAGATGCTATACTTTCATTGTAATTATCAGGATTTCTGAATATATCTATCCTTATATTTCCTAATTAAACTATATTAGGATGCTTGCTTTAAAGGTTTATTTAGGGCTCCATATAGTTCTACTATTTCTTCTATTTTGTGCATTACATCTTATAGACTTATTAATATTTAAGTGCGTGCAGATTATAAATGCACTTTACATTTTTAGTTATTCTTACAACATCCCCATAAAATAGACTTGTATTTCTCCTATGTACATGAGGCTGAGACTGAAAAACAGTGTCATCTGTAGATGTAATGAAATTATATATATTTTAAATCATAGTCTTAATTGTAATTTCTCATACTTTAGTTACTTATATATCTGTCTTAGTAAATATTGACTATTTCAGGGGGGGAAATTAAGAAGTTGGTGCAATAATTCAAAATCATGTTAATCAACTTAATCAAATATTATTTAAAATCTGTTGAATTTTTTTTAGATCTACATATAGTGCAAACTTACATTCATACAAATTTTGTTTAAATAATTAGCATGTTGGTTTCATCCAAATATGAGAAAAGGTGGGTCAGAGTGTCTTGCATTCTGCACCTGCAAAATGTAATGTAAATTAGATGTTTTGTAAAATCTGTTCTAAAAGTAAAATGGGTTAACCTACAAGCTGTTATGACGCTTCAGCTAGTAGTCTTTTTGTTACAGTGTCTACAACTGCAGACACCAATGTGAAGAGGGACTAAAGCCTGTCCAGTATGATGAGAGTCACTTTTAAATAAGCATACTTAGATTGCACTGTTTATAAATAATACAATATTACCAAGAATATATTCTATCTGAAAACTGGCAACTTAAATTCTACAGAATTTATCAATTCAGCATATCTGAATAGGACTGAGCTGGGGAAGGATACCTGCCTTGCACAGTGGCCTATAGCATGCTTCCAAAAATTTGGAGTGAAAATAGCAGCAATTCTCATAGGTGATTGTGTGGCACAGATGTGTTGAAACTAGTGCTAGATGATATTAGCATAACGTGCTGAGCCATCAGTAGGGCTACTTGTTGTGATTGGACATGACTTCCGGTAATTCTCATGATAACTTCTTGAGGACTTCTTGAGAAGATGGAAGTATTCTCCAAAGTCTTGGATGCTAAGCAGTCATGAAATTAACATTTGCCTTATTATTTTGAGGAATCTGTGTTTGTTTATGTATGTATTTATTTACATTTACAGGTACAACTTCTATGGCTGTCCAAGCTGCAAATGCAAGAGTTCAATTATATTAAAATAGTTATCTTCAGAAATTTATTCCTCAGCAGTTTGGTCAACAGGTATTGTGAAAATTGACAATTTCATACCATTAAAGTTTTAAAGAGAGAAGCCTGGCATTTTGAATGATGAAAAGACAATGTAGCTTTCAATCCAGAAGTCCAGATATCCAGTTTCTTTCTTTTTATTTATTAATTTAGTAGGCCATCTTCTAGAAAGCACAATGAGTGTCAAAGCCTTCAAGCTTGTTCCCGCAGTTGAGTGGGAGTTGCCGATGGGCGACAGATCTCGAATCCATATCGAATGTGTGGAGTGCTGTGGACGAAACCTCTACATTGGAACAAATGAGGGTTCTATTTGCCATTTTCTCTTGGAGGAGAAAAATTCCCCTTCTGAAAAAACACCTTTTTCTATTTCCAAGCAGCTGCATAAGTATCTCAGTTGCCGGAAGGCTGTGGGAGAGTTGAAAGCAGCTTCTGCACTTAACAGACTCCTTGTGCTCTGTGATAATACCATCACTTTAGTGAACATGATCAACTTGGAACCCATCTCCACTGGGGCCAGAATCAAAGGAGCCCTGATGTTCACATTGAATGAGAACCCTGTGAATGGGGATCCATTCTGTGTGGAAGTGTGTATTGTTTCAGTGAAACGGAGAACCATCCAAATATATTTGGTCTACGAGGACAAGGTGCAGATTTTGAAAGAATGTTGCACGCGAGAACAGCCTTGTGCTGTAGCAGTGGATGGCTATTACTTATGCCTTGCTCTCACTAACCAATACATTATACTGAACTACAATAATGGAGCTTCTCAGGAGCTGTTTCCTTACACTGGTGAACAGAAGCGACCAATTGTGAAAAGAATAGGCAGGGAAGAGTTCCTGTTGGCTGCACCTGGGGGATTAGGTAAGATGATTCAGCTCATTATTTGGGAACTTTTGCTTTACCTTTTCTTAACCCTTCCTCCTGCATAATAATTTTGCAAGACATCTGCAAAAAAACTGCAAAATCAAAATTTGCAAAATGCTGGTAAATGTTAGACTGGATTGCTGTCTTATCATTAAAAATATCCAGAGTTGTTCATTTAGGAAAGTACCTCTCCTTATGGAATTAGTAACCTGTGCAGAATTTTATTTGTGTCCATTCCACATTTCTGTGACAAGTACACCTCTCTGATTTCTAATAAAAGCAATCCAAAAAAGAAATAGATTAAAGTATTAAATAAAATAGTTAGTTCTAAATTGTAATTGGTTATTTTCTGAATCTAAAAGCATTAACATTTTGCAAAAGAATCAAGATAGCAGTAGTAAAATTGAGTAAAAATATAAAAGAGCAAATATATAAGTTTTGTTAAATATCATATAAAAGCTGTCACTAAATGTTCTTTTCATATAACAGTAGCATTTCTACTATAGGAATTGATTTGAAAATAGAAATTTGTCTTCAAAATTCTGATTTGCTTGAATTTTCTGAAAGGTAATCAGTTCCATTTTTATGAAACTGTTCTTCATAAATGAAATAAGAATTCTGGAGATGAATTTCTTATTTAAGTATGCAAAAAACTTGTGTATTGTTAAAACATGAAATATGTGATCTAACTTGTTTATTAACCAGATAAATAGCTTATAATGTTATAAAGAGGAGAATCTGCAATTGTCCTCTTCTTTCTATTGATAAATGGCTCTGTATTTTATCAATAGCTATGGCCTGTTTTTTATATGATGCAGGAAGTTCTGTGTTAATTCTGATTGCTAAATAATTTCCCTGAAAAGTAAGTACTAGTGAACTCCATGGCACTTATTTCTGAACAGAAACTGCCACTTAAGTGACAAAATAATGCTGACAGTAAGAACTGTTATTAAAAATCTTTTTGACAGTGAAATGAACTGCTTCAATAGGATGTAGGCAGGTCTTCATTGCTAGTAGCTGAATTGGGTGGCCATTTTGCCAGGGATAATAAAATTCTTTCATTGAGCAAGTAATAACTAAGATCCTTCCAATTCTGTGCTTGAAAGTGACATTTAATTCTAGCAATAAGAATTAAGGACAACCAAAGCACAGATAAATTGACCGAACTGTGGCAATAGAGTCTCTGTATTGTGATCTTGCATTAAATGTAGAAATCTGTAGAGGCAGCCATACTTTAAGGAAAACCAATAGCCCTGCCATCAAGGAAACAAGATAATTTTGGAAGATTGTGTGTCAGTGTGCAAATAATTAGTATGCTACAATTCTGTACCCTAAAATTACAGAACAGAATAGGAACATCTGATGCACTTCTTCAGGTGGCAGAATATATTTGGGTCATGCTTGGAAATTATCACGATGCTCCATGTAATCTTTTGCAGCAGGTATACATGCAAACAACAGGTTGGAATTCAGGGTGAGAAAGTTCTAATTTCTTCTGTTTATACATTGGCAGGTATGTTTGCAACTGTGGATGGCATTTCCCAGCGAGCTCCTGTTCGCTGGTCAGAAAAGGTGATTGGGGCTGCCCTCTATTTTCCGTATGTAATTGCTCTCGATGAAGAATTCATTACTGTGCACAGTATGCTGGACCAGCAGCAGAAGCAAACCTTGCCCTTTAAGGATGGGCATATCCTACAAGATTTTGAAGGTACATAAGAGGGAGAGAATCAGTCTGGTTTAGTGATTGAAGTACTGGGTTAAAAGGTGGGAGACTCTGGAGTTTTATCCTTTGGCACAATAACTGTTCAGAGTTGCTTGATTGTGAAACAGGTGACATATAAATTTAATAAACAACCAACCAACCAATTGGTTGGTTGACTCTGGCCCAGGTCTTTCTCTCAGGCCTAGGAATATAGTAAGTAATGGCAAGTCACTTCCAAAAATGTTGCAGAAAACTGCAGGGACTTGTTTCCAGGAGTCAAAACTGTTTGACTGAGAGGATGCAGAATCTGCCTTTATTTCTTTTATATTGATTGATTTGGTAAGCATCACAAGTACTTTTTGCTAACTGCTGCATGAAGCTTCTGTTTGTGTTGGCAATCATATATAAATAACAGGAAAACCTCTGCAAATCTGAACTGTTGTAAACTGGAGTTTCATTTCCTCATCTAAATGAATGAAAGGAAAATTATTTGTGACAGATCAGCAAACATTTGTGACCATAAAGACTTTCTGAATAACTGTTGGCACTTGTATCCTTGATCACTATTTCTCCCTTGAAATAGTGAAAGAGAGTTTTTCAACCCTAGCAGGAATTATATTTTTACAATTTGCATTTGAGGAAAAATGGCTGTGTTTTTGTACGTTCCTAGTGTATAGCATTGGAAATATTTATTTTCCCTTTAAAAGAGTATATGTATTTTCTCTCTCATGATTTCCTTTGTAAATTGAACATTTTGTTTTGTTTTTAAATTTAGGGAAAGTAATTGTAGCTACTACCAAAGGGGTATACTTCTTGGTCCCACTGCCTCTGGAAAAACAAATTCAAGACCTTTTGGGCAACCGAAAAGTTGAAGAAGCACTAGTATTAGCAAAGGGAGCTGAAAGGAATATTCCAAAGGAGAAATTTCAGGTCTGCCTCTGATTTTAAAACGTCTCAGATAACTATGTAGTTAAAAATGTACTTCCGTGTGTTTGCTAATGTATTATTTCTTCAAGAGATACATCTAGGTAAGGATATACAAAATGTTTTGAATTTGAATCTTTTGTTTTAAGCAAGAATATTATTTTGCTTTGAATATGAAATGGGATACTTCCAGTATGTACTTCCAAGCGTGCTTTGAGTTCAGAAACTTCTGTTACAAGTGTAAAAGTTTTTTCTTAATATTATAAAAATACTTTATGCATGAAGCAGTCTCTTTGCTCCTTGAAGTGTGTGTGTTGTGAACATTTAAATGGTTCAAATTTGAAATGTTTTGCACAGTGGTAATCCTGGGAGTGCACGTGAGTGAATTCCACAGTTCTGTGGTTAAATTAGCTGTGTCAGGAGTGATGAACTATCCTAAGGTATTGTAGTTGTAATGAACATTTTAACAAATGTTTCAAAAAATCATCTTGAAACATCTTGTGGCTTGCCTTACCCTTGATCTAAATGTTTTTACCTGAAGACAACTTACTGACTTCATCAAGTCTTGTTTACTGATGCAGTGTATTGATTTAGCACAGTTACAAAGATTCAGGTATTTTTCAAAGATGGTTCACATATTTGAAGCGTGGTACACACTGTTTTTGATATCCAACTGGTTTTCCTGCATTGGTAAAGGCATCCAATTGCTTTGCCTTCCAGTATGTGATTTTATCATGTTCTTTTGTCCTGAGCACAATCAAAGAATGGGATCTCTGCCTAAAAGCTTGCAAATTCAAAGATGCAAAAAGAGAAATGGCTGGAAATTGGAGGCAGGCAAACTTAGGGAACCAGTTATTCCTGAAATTCTTCTGATAACCAGCCTGAATTAAAGGAATTGAAGTGCCCAATGGAGTTAACACCTCAGCAGAACTAATAAAATCATCCTGTAGGTCTGCAGTACTAAATAGAATGTAGTTGCTAATATGATTACTAAGAAATTGCTTTTTAATTATCATGCAATTTGGTAGTGCATGTGGTTAGGCAAGTATAAGTTCAGTAAAAAAAAGACAAAAATATACATTAGATTCTATTCAGCAGAGAAATGAAGGTCGATTTATTATCACAATGGAGCCCAAAATTTATGTTGTTAAGTGAAACATTTGTTAAGTGAGTTTTGCTCCATTTTATGACCTTTCTTTCCACAGTCCTTCAGTGAATCACTGCAGTTGATAACTTAATAACCCAGTTGAATCTGGTTTCCTTATTGGCTTAAAAGGTCACAAAAGATGATCACATGATCCCTGGACACTGCAACCGTTATAAATATGATGGATGAATTCAGTTGCCAAGCATCTGAATTTTGATCACATGATCATGGGGATGCTGCAAAGGTCAAAACTCTGAAAAATGGTCATAAGTCACTTTTTCAGTGCCATTGTAACTTTGAACTGTCACTGGATGATCTGCTGTAAGTCAAGGACTACCTGAATGACATTAGTCATTTTAAATTAAGTCTTGATACATCCATTCCAGTTTTGTGGCTTTAGTCTTGGCGTGTCCAGGTAAACAGGCTTATCTTCTTCCAGAAACGGGAAACCTGGGTTTTGAATATGTAACAAAATTCAGTTACAATAGTTTGACTACCTTTATATTTGGTAGAAGGTATCTGGACTATAAATCAAGAGTGGTTTGTAGGATTAATCAAGCTTGTGGTTGAACTAGTGAAAGAACTAAATAATTGAAAATGGTTAATTACTTTATGGCCATAAAAATATAATTAGAACACTTTAAAATATAGGGTCTTAATTCAGATTTTTTTTTCTATCTCCCCTTAATAAAGATGGCTAGTGATATAAATCAATTAAATTAATAACATGTGCTTCCGAGTGCCTAGAACTTTTGGCAAGCATTTCATGGAAGGAAAAATATGCATCCCAGACCTTAAAATTGCAAATGCACATGTTTTGCGGCATGCATGTATGAAACTATGAATTTTTCCAACACGTGTTCATTCTGCAAGACAGTGTTTCTCAACCTTGGCAATTATAAGATGCGTGGATTTCTACTCCCATAATTGTCCAGCTAGCAGGTTAGCTGGGGAATTCTGGGATCTGAAATCTTAAGGTTACCAAGGTTGAGAAAGAGTGCTCTAAGGTATGTGTAAGCGCACTTAATACTATAGTGCTAATTTCCCGTGTGAGTGGTTCTCCAGATGAATCTTCATTTTAAAGCATACTTTTAATTATAGTACAGAAGTCATTTGAATGCCGTGTAGAACTTTCTACTGCAACTACATTTTTTGGAATGTACTCTGGATTTTTTTGAACTAGCTGGTGCCCGACTGTTGTGCTGTGCAGTCCCAAGGTGAAAGGGCAATCCATTTCCAGCTCTCTCAATCTATATCTCAGGCACACAATGTGCAAATGGCCTCTGACTTGGGCCATTTTTTCTTCTTCTTCCTTATTATAATGAAACCAGGTAGTTCATTAGTCACGTTCCAGCAGTTGCCTTTTCAACTTAAATTATTATTTCTTTGTTTCCTTTGCAGACAATGTACAAGCGAATTTTGCAGCAAGCAGGATTTATCCAGTTTGCACAGCTCCAGTTCCTTGAAGCAAAAGAGCTCTTCAGGTAATGCTGCTATGGGGTAAGAAACATTCTTGCAGTCTAGTTCAGTGTTTCTCCACTTTGGTGACGATGATGAATAAGATGCTGCCTGGGGAATTATGAAAACCACAATCCATCCATCTTCAAGTCGCCAAGATTGAGAAATATTGGCCTGATTCACTATTGCTTGATTAGGTTCATATAATTTGGCTTTAAAAGTTTTAGGACATTGCCCCGAAGCATATAAAAAGCATGAGATTTAGTCAATGGACCAAATGAAATTGGAGCTGGTCTTTAAATGATGACCAAGGAAACAGACTAATCTTGATTCCCGTACATTGTTGTGGTCTGCCAATGGCCAGCAGAGCTGACAGCAGATTCGGAGGGAGTAAGGAGGTTGGGAGGAATATGGGCCAGTCCTGGAGTCTGGGAAAGTCTCTGATGAAGGCTCTGTGTTGGAGGCAGAGAGGGGGCCAGGGCCATAGGCCAGTTATCAGCTGCCTTCGGAGTCAGACATCAGTGAGGGAGACAATCAGTTGGAGGTGAGCCAAGTTTGGCTAGAGATGGCCACCCAGCTGCTGTATTAAAAAACAACAACAACACAAGTGTAGGATTTCTGAATTAGAAAGCACTGTCCTTTTTGTTGTTTTTATTTATTTGTTCATTCGTTTTTTATGTCGGACTTGTACAATGACTCTAGACAGCTTACAATATAAAAAGTAAAAAAGTTGTACGAAGCAATTAAAATTAAGAGAGTTAAATAGAGCAGCTAAAAACTAAAGACAATGGATGGCATGGAGGTAGGAATTTTTTCTACCTCCTTGGGGGCCCCAGGCCAGATGGCAAAGATTAGTTTTCAGGTTCTCCCAGACAGCCAGGAGTGTGGTGGCAGACCTCACCTCAAACAGCAGTATATTCCACAGAAGCAGAAAAGGCTTTTCTCTTGGGCCATGCCAGTCAAAATTATTTGGCAGATAGGATCCAAAGTAAGCTTTTCCCCCTGTAATGAGTGCGGTAGGCTCATCCCATCGGAATGAGATGTTTCTCAGACACCATGCCATAAAGGGCTTTAAAGGTAAGGACCAACACATTCAATTGGATCCAGAAGCAAATTGAAACCAGTGTAGCTCCTGCAAAGCAGTGTCACATGTGCCATCTGAGGGGCTTCCAGAACTCACTGCATTCTGTACCAGCTATAGCTTCCACAAACTATTCAAGAGATGACCAGGAAGGAGCGTTGTTGTTATTGTGTGTGTGAGTGCATACTTGTTTTCCTTTCTATTACATCTCCTTTGACATTATAATTGCAGAAGCAGCCAGCTGGATGTCCGCGAGCTGATTTCTCTCTACCCTTTACTGTTGCCTACTTCTTCTTCATTCATGCGGTCGCACCCTCCTCTCCACGAATATGCTGACCTAAACCAGCTTACACAAGGGGACCAGGAGAAGATGACCAAGTGCAAGCAATTTCTCATGACCTATCTGAGTGAGGTCCGCAGCACTGACTTCACAAATGGCTACAAGGAGGATATTGACACAGCCCTGTTGAAACTCTATGCAGAGTCCAATCATGAAAGTCTTCTGGATCTCCTGGTCTCTGAGAATTCTTGCCTTCTGGCAGACAGTGCTGCATGGTTGGAGAAGCACAAAAAGTAAGCACAAAATTCCACAGATAATCCTATGCTTTGTACATCTGTTATCCGAATTTCCTTGTCAACTTTGCTGTTCACTTTTTGGTATATTGAACCAGGAGCCTGCATCTCTTTGGCATAAGCCAGTCATCTTTTTTATTATCATTTGATAATAAAAAAATAACACATCCTTTTACAAACAGATACTGTAATACAATCTCTGTGCAGCTACCACTGCTACTCCCAAAGGTGCTTTTTCAAAAGGCAACTGGAGTTTGTTTTTCCTTGAATATGTTTTGCTTCTCATCCAAGAAGCTTCTTCAGTTCTGACTGAATGGTGGAGGATGGAAGGATTTATATCCCTTGCAGTCATCTGGTCATTAGCACCAGATGACTGCAAGGGATATAA
>JANHFT010002623.1:36621-52617 GCA_032467955.1 Pseudoxenodon macrops | reverse complement strand
CTCTTTCGGTCCCTCCCTCTCCTCTCACTCTCTCCCCCTCTCTCTCTCTCTCTCCTTCCCTCTCTCTCCCCCTCTCTCTGCTGCCTGCTCTACGTAGACTTCCTCTCGCTTGTGACAGACCCTATCTGATCGTTAATAATATAATAATGAAATAGCAGCTGGAGAGACACTTGGATAATCATCTAAGCAAAGGCTCATTAGCACGGTGGAACAATCACTGCCATGTAATAACACATCCCAGGAAATTTCAATTAAAATGGAAAGTTAGTTGCAGTTTTGCATTTGAGAGCCAGCCAGCCAATAGTGTAATTACTAGCAGGCAGGATAAGTCAAGCCCTATTTTTTTTTTTGCAGCTGGGAGTCCTCCCTGGAGGTGAGGGGAGAGAAGAGAGTCTCCGGAGGGCTTTTTATCTCTTTAGGAACTGAGTGGCAGGTGAACCGTGCAGCTGGTTTCTGGGTCTCCAATCAGGGGAAAGGATCTTCCCTCCCCCAGCTCTGATACTCCGGCCTACTTCTCGATGACTGGCTTTCTTGTCAGCCAATGGTTTTCATCTCGTGATTATAATGCGGCCATTAAGCAGACCCTTCTCACCGTTTCGATAGATCAGGGCGCCATAGGAACAGCTCACGAGCATCTTTGCAAGACTAGCTCTCTTGTAAAGAGATGGCAGCCAATCCAAAGCTGCCTTCCCTGGTCAATGAATGAGCAAGGATAAACTCAGGCAGTCATTGGTTCTCTGTTGAGCTTCAAAGGCTGGCTTCCACTTAACACCCCCCTTGGTTTCACATTGAACAAAGAACCTCTTCCCGCTTCATAAAAAGGGTTCGATGCATTTGGGAGGGTAACAAAAGACCAGGTTCCATGCTGGGCTGCATCTGGGGTTTCTTTTCTCTGTCTTCAACTGTCCTGTTGGGAAGCAGGAATTGAGGGTGAAGCTGAGCATTGGCGTTCTATCTTCTGCTCGATTCGTCCATCTTTTAAGATGGCTCCAGCTCCAATGGGTGGTGTGGTCTCCTGCCATTTTGAATCAAGGAAGATGCAACGTTTATTCTTTCAACAAAAAAACAAAAACAAACCTTGGCTTAGGGGAAATAACACCCACCTCAGGTAAACAAGGAAAGTGAAAGCCCTCGTCTTCATTAAGAGGTCTCATAGCTGCTGGATGTGTTTTACTACCATGTGTATTATATCTCATAGTGTTTCCTTACTTGCTCGGAGAAAAGCCACCACCCAGGTAATGGCTATGTGGGAATACGGCTGTATTCAATTGGACTATCCAGAGTGTGTGACTCTTCTGGACAAGTCAGATGAGTCACAAAGGGGGGAAATAATGGAGGTGGAACCACCCCTGGAACAGATCTATGTACCCCAATAAGTATAACTTTGGTTCATACTGTAACGTTGGTTCATACAATTAAGCTAGGCCTGAAACTATGTGTTGTGTTGTAACTAATCCTTTGCATCCTGTGCCCTGGAGGGGGGATTACTGTATCTACATTTACATGGAAGTGTATGCCCGTCGCTGGTTGGCTAACTAGCGACGGAGGGTTATTAGCCAATGGAAAGTGTCTGCCTGCAAGCCGGGGGAATCCCATAAAAGAGGGTTCCCCGGGCCCAACAGGCAGTCCGGATTACTATGAGCTAAACCTAATAAATGAGAGCTGATTGTCACTGATGCCTCCAGTCTTCCTTCACTGCGCGATCTAACACTAAGAAATCCCTTAGAAAAAGTGTCAATAGCATATGATCCAGACCATTTTAGCTTTTTTCTGTCAAGGTTCATATGTCAAATGTCATTAAAAAATACTTTGGTATCTACTAAAGTAAAATTAACATTGAACATTTAAGATAATCAAACTGTTTATTAGTTATTATTTATTTTCCCTGCGTGTAAGTCTTATAATCACTCTGAGTGATTACTTTTACTTTTACTCTGACTTTTCAAATATGATATTTGCATGTATCTGTCAGTTCTAGAAATTGCTTTTTGATCAAATTAAAGACTGGTTTTATGAAGTGCATCAGTTCACTAAATCTTTTAGGGACATTGATTTATTTGACTGGTATTTAAAATTATATCCTCTCAAAACAGCAAACCTAAAGACTGTTTTAAGAGGATATCATTTGAAATTAAATGATATATGTGGAACAGAACAATTTTGGTTTTTTCTTCTTCAAATATTGCTGATAAATCAATATAAAGTACAATAACTAAACTAATCATTTTTAAAATAATGTATTTCATCTATATAGTACAACAATATACATAAAACTAATTTTTCACAAATGTTGGCATTTTTTTAATCTTTTGTGTAGTTTAACATTATGCTTATGGCTTTAAAGAAAATCCTGTCTGAAGTTCTGAACCTTCAATAGTGGAGATGCATATAACCTTCAATTTGTCTTAGAGGTTATCAAATTTCATTTATGAGCGCAGTACAGATACATTTGCAATTTATTTTGTCCACGTCTTAAGTGTTTTGATTGCTTAAATTTTTCTGACTATCAAATATAGTGCTGCATTTATCCTTCAGCATTCTATATTGGATATTGGTGTAGTCAAATATTGGTTTTATGAAGTACATCAATTCACTTAAGCTTTTTATAGAGCAAATATATTATGCCACTGTTTTTCAAAATCCTGTTCCACTAAAATGGTAAATCTGAAGAAATTTAGAAATCAAGAATAATTATCAATGATTTATCCCTCTGCAACAGAGGGAGGCAGATCAGTAACTGTCCTTTTCTATTATGCTGAAAAAAAGGCAGGGAAGTCCAGGATAACCTAGGCAGAGTTTTATTCCTTGGGTGTTAAAAAGAAAGAAAAACAACAACATAGTTCCCAATACATTCATTTAGGCCCTTTTGTTTCCTTTTCTGAGAATTGTATGCATCCTTTTGCTCAGATAATCCATGTTTGCTACTCTGACTCAATAGCATTTGAAGATTTTATTTCTGCCATTTCCTCATGTTTCTCTCAACATGAACCTGAAAAGATTGAATGATGGTACTGGTATAGGTATTATCTCCTCACTGTTCTTCATCCACCACTTTTCTTGATAGTCCAATTACTTCTGACTTGCTATAAGCATTTCCAATCCTATCTTGGCAGGCCCTTTTTTCATCTTTACTTGATAATGATAACTCTATGTCTTCTCACACCAATATAGTATTTTCGTTTAAGAAATGCAGACATGTATTTCACTTCTAAATAAGAAATTGGCTGATAATAATATTTACTCCTGATGTCATTTCCTCACTGGACTAAACCAGACATTTTCTGTAATAATCCTATTGAGACCATGTTCAGTTTCAGTCTTTGGCCCCAATTGTTTTGTCTATTATTTGCATTCGCAAGCAAGGAGAAAAGGAATTGGGAACGATAACCCTGATGCTTGAGAAGAGAAGTTTCTAAGAATATTTACGGTAGCTTTATGTATACAATTTTTGTGTTGGTAAGATTTAAAACAAATTCCAAGCTGAATCTATAAATCAACGTGCACTGAATGGAGAGATCCTTAATTGGATTTTTAAAAATTAAGTGACATGTTTCATCTGTATAGATGAACATACATAAAATAAACATACATAACATACATTAAATAAATTTTCTATTTCACAAATGTGGGTAATTTAAAAAAAAATCATTTGTATAGTTCAACATTCTGCTTATGGTACTAAAGAAAATCCTGTTTGGAAGTCAGCCAATTTCGTTAGTTAGTAAAGAGGACAATTTAACATCTCCCTGTTGTCATTTTCCATTCTAAACCATTCTCCCACACTAACAGCTATTAGTACCAGAAGGGTGAAACCTAATTCTAGATGGTTTCTTCTGCTTTGGAATCCGTCCCACCTTCTCTAAGGCTTTTATTAATCCTAGCTAAAGCATGTCTTCAATCAATGCTACTAACAGCTTTACCCTGAAGCTCATGGCGTTTTCATTCATTACATTTAGGACTGTAAATATTGAGGAGTTTGAAATCTAAAGTCCTTGGAATTTATTCCCATTCCTGAGCAATGCAACAGGAAGTGAACAACCCCAGTTAGGTGAGATTACAATCACATGAAAGGAGAGCAATTGAAATTTGAAAAACTGAATGAGAAGAGGCAAGGTAATTGTTAATCTTTTATAGGAACTATCAGACCACACTGCTAAACTACGGTCATAAAATGCAAACTTTATATTGGACAGCAAAAACAGTCCATTCCAAATTATATGGTTATACAATACACAATAATATATATTTTTGACAATTTATATGTGTTCTTCAGTTGTTCCCTAGAATTCTCCATTGCTGAAAATGTGTTTTAACATTTATATATTTCAAAAAGGCATATATAATTCAGCTTTTGAAGATGCTTTCTATATTGTTAGTTCTGAAATGTATCCATCTAATTGCTTAGAACTGATGACATGGTTATTCTACTGAAATATTTTCTTCATGGAGTTTTAAGCAGCCAATAGTGTTCTTAAATAATTCATTTTTTTTGTAAGAATCATCTTAGTAAAATGTCTTTAAGAGAATGTATTTATTTTCAAACAGAGAAGTCTATTTTACAGTCTTTGTAAGTATAAAGCTGTGCTATTCATTTTTGGAATGTAAAATGACTTTTTCCCAGTGCTTAAAATAGATTTATTGTTTTTATACTTTTCATTTTCAGAAATGTTTGAAATATGCTGATAATGTCCTTTCAGATTATGATATATAATTCTTTTTTGATAATAAAATATAAATTTAAAGACTGACTTTTTGTTAACCTTAGTTTGAAAATAATCTCAATATACATACAAGAGTATATCAGTATGACTAGCTGTAGTGCTTTCTCAACAGTTTTGGAAGGTACCTTAAGGTATAGCCTCAACTGTTCATTTGAGGGATATACAGGCTTCACTTTTACATCTTTCAGCCCCATCACCCCCCAAGAAGAAACAACATAAGCAGGGAAACAATTATACAGAATGTTTAAAAACTGTTCTGAATATCTTCTGGTCCCTCTTATTAATCATATATATTAAATAAATAAATATCAGGAATAACATCATTAGTTCTGAGGAAAATGTATTTTTGTGCAAAGTCTGCAGTTTTTCATTCCTAAAAATGAATGATGATCGCACCTTTGCAAAATAAAGGATATCAAACCAATTGCTAATCAGTGAATAAAACAATCACTGAAAATATTGGCAAGCAATTGAAAAATCAGAGAGAATTTCTCATACAGGAGAAAGCAGTGACATGTTTTTAAAATGGACAGTGAAGTAAAATGGCTGTGAGTCCTGCAAACTCAGAATAATAATTATATGGAAGAATCTGAGATCATTGCATCAGATTCCCTCACATACAGTTGGGGCATCTCCATCCCACCATTGTGTTCATTTCCAAAACCCTCAAAAGCAATTTGAGTAGCAATGATCTTCAAATCAAATCAACAATGACTTATTGTTGATATATTTTTGTCTATAACTCTTTAAATCTGTGAATAATTGAAATTGGGATAAATCTCATAAATACATTTTAAAAATGCAGAGAACAAGAAGTGAAAATCCCTATCCTGTAGAAGCCGATGCAGTTTGGCAGCCAGAAAAATCTTTTAGGTCTGCTTGGTGCACCGCATCCTGCTGAAGAAAGAAGAGAAACTGATATTGACAAAACTCATGTCATTTTCACATCTAGTTTTGTGTGGGTTACTAACAGTGGTGAGCCGAAAGTTTTATTGATGCTTCCAATCCTTCAAACTAGGACAAAATCTGTGTGGTATTACAGATTAAAGGACTTTAAAGTCACCAAGGTTCAGAAACATGGGGTTAAAATGGAAAACGTAAATTAATACGACCAAGACTAAAAGAGGCTAAGGAAGATCGCTCTAAATATTTCATAAATATATCAGTGTCCAAATGTGGGCTGAGTCAGGAAGCCAGAGCAATCACATTATGTTTTAAGCACTTCTTCGTCTACTCCCGGTATTGCTACACTGCTAAATTATACAATGAAGAAGGTCACAAGATATTCAGAAGCAGCTCTACAATTGTGGAGCAGTTCAGAAGAAAGGATAGAAAAAAAGATCACCAATGCTTATATATTCAAATTTCAGAGTAGCATTTTACAAAAATACTTAAATGGTCAGTCTATGGAGCAATCTTTCTTAGGAGCTTTTAAACAGCTTTTTTTCACGGAGCCTGTTATTTTATATAACAGAATAGCATTTTTCAAATATATTGGACGATGTGAAGAACAACCAAAACCAATGATACAAATAACAATTCTCACTAAATCCCATCTTTCCATGTTGCTTGTACAAGCCACTTTATTGTTTGAGCGCAGAATGTACACACAATAGGGCTCTGGTTAGCTCATGTGTGAAATGTGACTGCTACTCACTGAAGAGATGATCACTGAAATGATGTTCTTTTTGAGCAGCTGTGATATGAATTACTTTCTGTTTTCTGCAGATGTATACAGTACTGTGTAAATATCTGCCAGGTACTGTGGTACAATGAGCTGTACCAAGAAGCATTAGTAACAATCTTGAAAGTTGATATTATCCTCAAAGGGATTTAGCTAGGGAGGTGCTAAATGCCATAACTTTCATCTCTAATGTAATGTACTCAAAATTATCCTGACCTTTATCTTACCATACAAACTAAATTAAATAAAAGTTTCTAAAGAATACAGCCAATCCAAAACCACTGACTAGCAATATAGTCAATCAAACACTTGTTAGCATCCTAGTTTAGATCAGATGCATTGATTGCTTTGGAATTTCCTATAGATAAGAATACACTGGGGGAGGGAAAGGGGAGGTTAGGTATAAAGCAGCAGTTCAATTAGATTAACAACTGAAGAATTTTATAAGGATTAATATTGTTAATTTACAGAGATAAAGGAAGTGGACTGTACAATTTTAATAATTCAATCATCTCATGTTTTAAAGAATTTTACATTTGTCTCTTATGATCTTAAGACAAAACTAATTTATCAAAATAACATTTTAAAAAGTTTCTGGACATCTCAGAAAATATATTGGTTGTGTTCTTTTATATATTTACATCGAATAAAGCTATATTTCAGTCCCCAAACTTCCTTTGCCAAAGTTGCTTCGCATGTACATGTCAAAATGTGAAATCATTCTCATTGGATTAAATATATAAAACCTTCCTAATCCATGTCTGTCCTCCAGAAGTGTTTATAAACTGATATACCAAATCACCTTTCTGCTCTTACTCTCTAGCTGCTGAAATATGCTATCTCTAATAAAATGTGGGTAATATCACAATTAGTAATTGATAATCTCATTCTCCATAATTGTACATTATTATCATCTAAATATGGTCAATATTGTTGATTGAAAAGCATCGCTTCACGGAATGGTTTTGAAGTTTTGTTTGTAATACTATCCGTGTCTGTAGTTTCCCTATTACAAACAGTGCCTGGGATTAATTCATTGAAATAAATATAAAAATCCATACAATAAGACTGCACATAGAAATGAAAATAAAGCCAAAGTTTAAACAAGTAAATAAAGTTTATGAAACATTTAATTACATTGAAAGAATAACATAAAGCACAATCAAATGCTATAAAATAAACCTAAAAAAGTAGAGAACGCATGAATCCTTTTTAGGTCTCAGATATGCAAAAAAAGGGGGAGTACACATCAAATGAAATTAAAGAATAAGAATAAAATCTCTGGACTATATGATGGTTGATACTAGTAATTTGCATATGATCCCCTACTTGAGAAAAATAACTTCCAAACACCTGTTAGCATTTTTTTCAAGGTGCTTTTTTCTTCCTGTATAGAACATAACTTGCCTTTCTACAAGTTCACACTCAGAAAATAATGTACATCTTGATATTGGGGACAGTGATTTTAACCATAATGCTCCCTGGATAATATTCAACAATGTACTAAACCTGTATAGGCAATGTGGTAGAAGAACATCTGGCAGAATTATTCTAACTTCTTGATGGGTTTTTCTCTGACATTGGTGGCCAGATGGTACATGATTTGGTTGTACCAGGGGAGAATATTCCCTCTCTTTTCTTGCCATTGTCATAAACACTGTACTGAGAAGGAGCCACAGCTGCCCTACGAATCTCAAGTTATAATTTTTTTCTTGTCCTTTCTGGTAACCTTGTACTTAGTGAATCATTTTATTAAATGATAAGGTCTCTTGTTGATCTGCTGGTGAACACTTTCTGTCTTTGAAATTATTAGCTGTAAATATTCATTTTATGAAACAGATTTTCAATAGTGGATTTAAAAAAAATGAAGTTATACAGTTCAATAAAATAATCCATGAACCAGGTGATGCTTGTTGCACTGTTCCTATAAATCTGTTAGTCAAGCTATCTCTGAATCCAGCTTTAATGTCTTCTGAAAGATCCCAAAACCCATGTCCCCAAATGACTTGCCTAACAGTCATGGATGAGGAACAAAGGATGAAGCAAGATTGTTAATCAGCAATAATTACTAGAAACTCCCAGAATCTGGGCTTCTATTTCTCCACAATGCCTTGAGCAAGATGATATTGTCAGATCTTAACAGATATGCAGAGTTAATCAGATATAAAGTGTCCTACAAAATTCTACTTTGAAACTGCAGTTAAAGACAGCTGGAAGATACTTCAGTTTGAAGCTGTGGATATGATGAAATCGGTTACATGGGCATGGCAGAAATGGTTACTCAACTTTGTTTATCCTAGAAAGCTGTGAGGATGAATTGCTAAGTATTGATCAGTATACAGAGATCACTTGATAAGATTAACACTGATGAAGAGCACTACTTTCAGTCTTAAGAGTTTGAGATTACATGAAGTGACTGACTTGAAAGCCTTAAACATAAACCAACATAAAGACTCTCTATGGAACACTCAAAAGACCCTACAAAAATAAGTTACCCATATAGCAGAAGAAAAACAATGGAATTCTTAACAGGGAAGTGACATTGTAAATAAACCCCTTTATGGCAGAAAGCACTGAAACTCCCTAACTTAAGAGCAGGAACTTTTAAAAACATTTTACAACTGACAAGAGGCAAGATCAAAAGGTCACAAAATGCATGAAGTAAGCCCATTTTACAGCACAGAAATTGAAGTACAGTAGACAGTATACTTACTGCATATAAAATTTCCTGGAGATCTGATATGAGGGGATAAATTAATCAAAATGTTAAATGCAATGACTAAACATCAAGGTAATACATTTCCTTATTCCATGTCTTCCACCTATAGTCACAGAAGATACAGTTCAGAGTTGGGTTCAGACCGGTTCGCTAGAACCAGTAGCAGGAATCCCCCCCCCACTCACTGAACCAACAACGACGGCTGGCTGGACAGTCCCCAAACCGGTCCTCTGGCTTGAAATCCGTCCACTGGAGTGAAATTTAATCAAAAATAATCCTCTGCGCATGCGCAGACTGTTTTAACCCATCAATGGGGGTGCATGCAGGTGTTGCGACCCCGAACCAGTAGGGAAAGTAAGTAGAACCCACCAATGGTACAGTTATATTCAAAAGTTTAGGGTAAGCTCCCATTGGATATGTATGTAATACAAGTACCCCATTGTGTATACACTACTCTAGACCTTTCTGGTTATATCTGCTAGTTACAAGACTGTTGGCTATTTGAAGTTAATAAATTATCCTCTTTCTTTGTAGTCTGTACCCAACAGGTTTTTTCAGAATTCTTTTGGAAATGAAATATTTGATGTTTTTTCAACGTGATGACCTCCTGATGTTTTGGGATTATGATTCTTGACATTCCCTGTGGATATGCCAATATCTGGAAAAGATTAGAGTGAACTATGTATAACTCCAAACAGTCACCATTTTTTGCTCTACAGTATGCTCAGAATTGTCCTTATTCCTCTCATGAATGTCTTCACTGTCACATAAGTGTCTACCAACAGTGGAATGCCAAAGACAAATTCCAGTAAGCATTTCAGCAACCCTCATTCTAACTCTTTCTTTTGTGGTAAACTGTGAAATGTCCCACAGAATTATTATAAAGACGAGAGGGAAAGGATGACAGCAGAATGCTTTGTTTTCAGAGTGGGGGAGGCAGTCCATGGAGGAGGGATGAGTATATCCATCAGTGCTATGTCTACAGCACATCTCCAGAGAAGATGCTGCAACATTATTATAGTAGCATTTCCTCTGGACCAGTGGGGTTGGTGGGATTCAGCCAGTTCGCCCCACTTCAGGAGAACCAGTTGTTAACTTTCTGAGCAATTTGGTGAACTGGTTGTTGGAAGAAATCATTAGGGAAGAGAACCGGTTGTTAAATTATTTGAATCCCACCCCTGCTCTGGACCAATAGCAATCTGGATTTAAAAGGCTCAGCTACAAACACCCCCAGAGCATTGCGGTGTGCGATTTATCCCTGTGTAATGTGAAAAGGCCTATGGCTCTTATCCAACATGTACTGTTTCGCTTTCAGTTTGGAAGATCTGGAGACTCTTGGATCCAGGACCATCTGCAGAAATTGTAAGGCAAGCATCGGTAAGCTGTTCTGGAGTTACAATAACAATGCGATTTTAAGAGGCAAATAAAATTAAATATACATATTTGTTTCTAGTCCTAATTCAAGTTGCTGGTATTAAAAGCCTTTCATGACACAATAATTGAAGGAATGCATCTTCTCACGCTGTATCTTGAGATTTTCTCAATAACACTTTAGGCTTATTGGGAAGTGACTGAATAATTTTTATTTATGTTAGCCCTCAGCACACTTCCAGTCTATCCTTGCATCCAGATCAGAGAAATCCATATGCCACTTAGTTCAGCTAGTGAAAATATATCTTCATATTTATTAAACACCATCAAACATCAAACAGTTGGCTGGAGGAAAAATCAGGACAAAAGACAGGCAAAAAAGAAAGAAAAATGAACAACGTGCAAAATATAAAAGAGTGGAAGATTTCATCGCAACAGTGAACATTATCTATATACTAAAAATGTTCCAGTAGAAGTATTTTCAGAGCTACTAGAAACAATTATGTGGGCAATTAGCACACACAATCCTAAAATAAGTGTTTTTTAATTATTCCAATATTAACCCTTTTCAGGTGCATAAGCTTTAGCACAGGGGTGTCAAACTTGATTTCACTGAGAACTGCATCCGGTTGTCTTCGACCTCGGGGGGCCAAGAGGGCGTGGCCATCTTGATGTCACTCATGTCGGGGGCGTCTGTGTTGGCCTGAGTGTTCTCCCTGTGAAAATAAGCTCCCTAGCTCCATTTTCATCTGCGACAGCCTCCTACAACCCTTTGTCAGCGAAAACAGAGCTCCATTTTTGCTGACAGAGGCACCTTTGCTGTTTCCAGGGTGGCCCCGTGGGCCAAATCTAAGTACCCCACAAGCTGAATCCAGCCCCCGGGCCTTGAGTTTGACACCCCTGCTTAGCAGAATATAAATCAGGTGGTCTGTGTTCTGTTCTACACCATGAAAGAAGCATTTTGGTCAATGGGGAAGATGTATCCAGCAATGCTGAGATGTGTCAAGAAACTACCTGAGAAGAAACCCTTTCATGGTGGATTTCCATTGCCATCCATCATGGAGTTTGCCTGACACTAATTTTACTGTATATTTAGTGTTAAGCAGACATGTTTTTATTTTTCTCACAACATTTTATTATTTTAATCAATAAACTGATTTTTACCATGTTGCTGGTCAAAAACCTGTTCCAACTGAGCCCCAGATATTTGTTATTAAGAGAAATATTTGTTAAATGAGTTTTGGTCCATTTTATGATCTTTCTTACCCCAGTTGTTAAGTGAATCACTGCAATTGTTAAAGTTAGTAATATAGTTGTTAAATGAATCTGGTTTTCCCATTGATTGTGCTTGTCAGAAGGTTGCAGAAGGGGATCACATGACTCCAGAATACTGCAACCATCGTAAATATGAGTTAGTTGCCAAGCATCTGAATTTTGAACATAGGGATGCTGCAATGGTTGTAAGTGTGAAAAATGGTCATACGTCACTTTTTTCTGTGCCGTTGTAACTTTGAACAGTCACTAAATAAATGGATGTAAATTGAGGACTATCTATATTCCGGCTACTTCTTTTACTCAGTCATGTTGTGATTGCATAATTTAATTCAGAATTTTGTTTAATTTTAGTATACATGCTACCCATACATAAACGTTCAGCTTTTGAAAGGGAGAAAAAATATAAGAAATAAATGAAATGAAATTGACATGTATGAGGCAAAAGATAAGGTGGTGTCATAACCCACACAACACATTAATGATTTAAGGTCTCAATTATGGAGCTCTTCTGAAGTGATTTTTTTTATTATTCAAAGGAAGATATTTAACTGGAAAGAGTCGCTCTATGAACCAAGCCCTCAATTTTTAAAGACAGAATGTTCCAGAAAACTCCAAAATGATCTGCTGTTTCTCCCTGCCAGGCAAGCCATCCCAGGATAGTTTGTTTCAACAGTCTTATGGATCAGCCTTCCAGATATGAATTTTTATGATCACCCAAATGGAAATATTAATCTAATTTAATTTAATCACGAAATTAATGATCAATACATTAAAACTATAGTGGCATTTCTACTCTAGAATATTTGAAGGACCTATACTCTCCTTTATTTTTCTTTTTTTGTTAAAATGTATTACTACATAGAGAAAAAAATCAGAATGGCTGACTGAATGTACAATTTTTCATTTGGAGATGTTCCAACAATGAGCTCTAGATATTTGGTCTTATTATACCGTAGTTAAGCATATTTTTTTTAAAAATAACTCAAAAATTATCTCCCTAAATTGTGACTTTTAGCTATTCCTTATAAAAGTATTATCCTACTATTATTCTTTTGATCTGTTGTAATTAGCGAGCATGGCTTCCTACACTTACTGCATTGTCAGTACTATATACCTAATAAAAGGTTTGATATGTACCATATAATTTCATATATCAATTAATCATGCTCACTTGATGTTAGCTATAAGGCTTAGCTTTGTTAATCAAAAATGAAAAGCATATTTGAACAGAAAAGAATTCCCTGAAACTGAGTTATAATGATAAAAAGGCTTCCAGACTGAGATAAAAAAACCATGAAACTGGAATCTGAGCTTCACACCTTAACCGCTGAGAACCACAGTCAATTTGATATTATCAGGAGTATTCACAGGAGGATGAAAAAAAATTAAGATGGTGGTCACATCCATATAAAGTTCCACCCCCTTTTACATGCTCCAGCATACAAAAAGGGGTGGAGCTTTGATCACATGTTTATGGCCACCATCTTCAAAAAAAAATTATCTCCTCCCTATGGACATTCCTGGATATCAGAAAACATGCTTGCTTACACTTAGCCTCCAGAAATTCTACTAATATTGATTACATTTACTGAATAAAATACTTGCTGTGCAATAGTTATTTAGTAAGGAAAAGAAAGAAGGAACTTTTTACAACTGCTTAAAACAGTACTGCACAATAGTTCAAGGGTTACCCTGATGGGCAATCAGTAAATGTAATAAAATAAATAAATAAAGATCAAGACAATGTAGAATATGATTCCTAGACATAATGCTTCCCATCAGGGAAACTGAGAAAGACTACTGTAGTACAAAACTGTATATGATAGCATGCACAATTTATCAGAATTTATCACAATTGTCACTCATGATGGAACGCATTTCTAAAAACATCACTCTTACAGTATATCTGGCTAGCATGACATTTAACTCTGTATATAACTTCAGTTTATCAATACTGTATTAGACTTTATTGTTTAATTGAGGTTGATACGGCGATTGATCCAGATGTCTTAAAAAGCGAGCTATGGGGTGGGTGTTCAATTGTGGCAATGTTCTAAGGAGGGCATTCCGGAAGAGAAAATGAGCACCTGCCATGCTAGATATAATAACGATACTGACGCTATGTGACAATACCTGATTCTTGAGAATGATATAATTTGGTCAAATTTTTGCTCATGAGGCTTTTTCTTCACTATTAAGTTAGTGATATTCACCCCTCCTTGTGTTGGCACAAAACAGCACCATCATGAAATTGGCGGTGTACATTGCCAGTAATCAATTGAGATCCTTTGCCAAATCATGTTGTCCTGCTTTATGGGGGTGCCAATTCTCACAGCCAAGATGATTAGTTTTTTCTTCTGGTTTTACTGCCATCCCACTTCAGCACATTCCCACCAGTAGCAAAACATCCACCGAGGGATCTGCCGCTTGAGAGGGACACGTTTGACATTAGTGAGGGATTTTGGAGCTTTGCCTGGGCTTCTCTAGGCTGGTCTGTCTGCCCCCCGTTTCTCCTTTTGGGCATGTCATGACTTCAAAATAATGGAATAAGGAAACATAAGGAAGATGGATCTCAGTCATAAGACTGTCTTTACAAAATACTTACAATGATTTAAACAGTGCCAAGCAGATACTAATTTGGACAGTGTAATTAAAGACACACAGGGAATCAATAAAATAGTTTTGGAAAGGAGAGAAACAGACCAGAGGTGGGTTCCGGATCTTCTTACTGCCGGTTCACTCAGGGACGCCCCATGGCCACATGCACGGTTTGTGTACCGCAAGCTTTGCATTCTTTGCGTGCACGCATGCACATGCACAGTACTTAAAGAAAGCTTCTGCGCATGCAAGATGGCGGCACCTAAAGCCGAAACTAACTACAGTAACTCTTGGACAATCATGTCTTTTCAGGTCAGCAGCAAAAGAGATTGAAATTGTCAAATAATGAAAAGCCTAGTTCAACATCCCTCCTGTTTGAAAAACTCCCCACATTTAGGAAAAACTTTTAAAGGTAAAACTCCCCACAAACACCATATTATATCCCTTTCCCAAATAATATAAAGGTGACTTGTTCTCCTACTGTCCCACTGATAGAAAATATAGAAAGCTGATGTTTCCAAACCAGAATGTGGAAGTAATACAAGGTATGAAAGGGCTCTGGGTAACAAAAGAATAAGGAGGGGGATGTTGGGAGATAAATTGTCAAAATGGAGGCTAGCTGGTGCCATGAGGGAAAACAACATATCCATATTTGAGGGAAAGCCACAGGGAAGAGAGGATCAATCTATTTTCCAAAGCACCCGAAATCAGGAAAAGAAGCAATGGATGTAAACTAATCAAGGAGAAAACCAATCTAAAACTCAGGAGAAATTCCCTGACAGTTAGAACAATTAATCAGTGGAATGAGTTGCCTCCAGAAATCATGGATGCTCCAATACTGGAGATTTTTAAGAAGAGATTGGACAGCCATTTGTCTAAAATGAAGTAGGATTTCCTGCTTGAGCAAGGTTCCTTCCAATCCTATTATTCTGTTGTTATTATATTTCCCCAAAAATTACCTTCAGTCACACCAATGGATCAATTGGTCATGTCTACAAGAGAGGGGGTAGCAAACTGTTATAAATTTTGCATACCTTGGTAACAGGCTATGACAATATTGGTTCCTATAAAAAGGCTGCTTTTCGTGACAATATAAGGATATTTAATTCAAAGTTTAATGGTGAAATGTGGCTATTACTGTGATTAGGAAAGAAGATTGTGAAACATTATAGTTCAATAAGTTACAAATGGGGACAGAGCCTAAATATTTTTCTGCTTACTTTATAAGCAAGCTTACAAATTGTGATTCCTGAAGCAGTTACTTTGTGTTGGTGGTAAAAATACGATTTTCAGCCTTTTGGGTAAGTGAAAATTATCTAAATAAAATAATATAAATCTGATAAATCCATCTCATATGGATTAGAGAACAAACAAAAGTATACGATGTTTTCAAAAGAGTAAAAGAATGGAAATGGAAATAGGCTGGTCACATAGAAAGAAGAACTGATAGCAGGTGAACTATAAAGGCAGTCATAGAATGGATCCCACTTGATAAAAAGCATCCATGAAAGAGACCTAAAACAAGATGGAGCGATGACATCAGGAAGTGTTGCAAGCCCAATTGAAAAAAGAAGCTCTGGACCATATTGGTTGAAAACTTGTGGAAGAGGCCTTCATCCTGCAGTGCA
>JANHFT010002623.1:16043-32056 GCA_032467955.1 Pseudoxenodon macrops | reverse complement strand
TCCTTCCCCTGGAGTGGGGTGGGAATGGAGATTTTGCAGTATCCTTTCCCTGCCACGCCCACAAAGCCATGCCCACAGAACCATTAGTAAAAAAATTGGATTTCACCATTGTTCCTGTGCTTTACAGTAGTTGACTGCCTGTTCTTTTCAACAGAATATATGGAAGCATGCAAACTGGAATAGAATACAGCATTTGCCAGAAGCAGACATAATGTTCTGCATTCTGAGATTAGGAAAAACAAGTAAGTGTGAATGAATATATAGATGTATGCAAAGATGAGGCTTAGACATTGTCTTGTAGCAGTCTTTTACAGCAGACGAATATGATGATTATTGATATGGAAAGATAGCAGCCTACCCATCTAATTTGTGACTGAGCTGAGATTTCAGCTCAGAAAGGGAACACCCAGTTTAAATCTCATACAACAACTGCTTTTGTGTCACAAATCTGTTCTGTTCTGTTCTGCCCAATATAGAAAAGCTTATTTCCTGAAGAATGTATTTGGAATGGTGGTCATAGCAGCTGTGGTAAAGTTGATGGAAGTAATCACTTTAAAAAGAAATTTCTACATTTGCTATTTTGATTCCCTGTCTGTGGTTTTTCTTTCTCATTAGTCCAGATAAGGCAGAAGCCCAAATGTTTCTGTCACCATTGACATATCTTCTGTAAATGGGATTTTTTTTTCATGAAGACAATTAGTTGCCTATGTACTGTATATACTGGACTGTATATACTGGACACGCACACCCAAAGAAGCGCCAGACAGGTTTGTGCTAATCTAGCATATAAAGGTTTGGTTGGCCTGCAGGCCTCCCGTGTAGTGTCATAAAAAAAAGAAGAAGACGATGATGATATGATGATAATGCTAATAATAATCATGTAAGAAGCTGCTGGCTTTGTCTTGTATTAGAGAAGGTTTATAGGGCCATGAATATTCCTGTTCTAAGATTTACAGCTACAGGTGGAACAGATCGTTTTCTGGATTTGCTT
The DNA here is from genome assembly GCA_032467955.1 of Pseudoxenodon macrops. Classification (NCBI taxonomy): domain Eukaryota; kingdom Metazoa; phylum Chordata; class Lepidosauria; order Squamata; family Pseudoxenodontidae; genus Pseudoxenodon; species Pseudoxenodon macrops. Next base: position 31,065 of record JANHFT010002623.1, on the reverse strand, counting down.
TTTCTGCAGTTCCTCTTTGCTCTGTTGAGAGGATTAAACCACAAAGTGAACAGAATGCCCTCTCTTGAATTATCACTTGATTTCTTGCCAAGTGAAAGGATGCCAGGGGAGCTGCCATAGAACTTATTGTACAGCCAATCACCGACCGCTGCTCCAGGAACAGGCTTCCACACCCAACAGGGGCAGAAGCAAGACAGCTCTCATCCCCACCATGTGTTTTGTTTTTTCATCCTGTTTCCCATTTCCTCCTTCGGCGTGCCCTTCCTGTCAATGAACTTGTCAGCAACTCTTCTCCTCTCAGCAGGAAGGGGAGACAGAGAGGTAGCCGGGAAGGCCAATTATATTTCAGCCATTTCCAGCACAAATTTGTGGCTTATGAAACACAGAGGCTAACGGACAGGAGCCGGCTGTCTCCTCCAACAGAAGCTGGATGCGTTATTCCTGGGCCTTTCTTTCGTTCTCTGCCTGAACGAGGGTAATTCTCTAGGTTTCCTGGATGTACGACCGTCTGGCTGTCAGCACCGTTTAGTCTGCCACCATTGCTCTTTGCTAATAGTCCTTCTTTTGTCTTGCTGCTGATTTATTGCACGCCTCCTTCCTCCCGGTGCTCCTTTCCTGTGCCGATTATTAAAAGCTAGGAGTTGTTGTTATTGTTCTCTTGCTCTTGAAACATTTTGATAGTCTCCTTTTGGAGCTGGGATCCACATGTTTGTGGCCTTCAACTGGAATGAATTATTAACAAGGAATGGGCCTAGCCTGTTTTGAATGCACCAGGTTCCTATCCAGGAGCAGCTGTCGCTTCTCTTTAGTATGCTGATAGATCCATCAAAGGAAAAGATGGCATACTTATGAGACAGGGCTTGATGAGTTTCCAGCACTATCTCCAATATATTTGCTCTGATATGTTTGGGTTTAGTTAGCGATAGATGAGGAGGATTGTTGGCTTTTGAGAAGGCAATTTGCCCTAGCTGGGGGTGAAGGTGGGCAGGCCACATCCAACATTTACCGGTATATCCTCCATGATGTTCAGATTAATCTATATACTTTCATCAAAATGTTATCTGCATCCTAGGAAATAATTTAGGCAGAACAATGTTGAGACACTTGGAGTTAACTAAATTGTTCTATGACTGCCAGGAAATTTAAACCTATTTTTTTCCAGGCTTGGCCCACATTAACATCACTGCCCAAAACTCAGTTGAATTCTGTACACAGAAAAGAAAGAATTGTCTGCCAATCTCCGGTGTTATTGATTCTCTAACTCCCTATGTCTCTTACTCTGTGCAAGGTTTCTCCAGCTAGGACTTGGCAAAACATGACCAATTTCCTGACACTTCCCACCTTAGCTCAGCTCCTTGGCTTAGGCAAGCAAAGAACCCACAGGACAACTTGGCTAGATCAGCATCTTCATGGTAAAGAAAGTAATACCAATCATTGAATGTCTCTGATGTAAAATTTGTTTGTAGCCTTATGATTTAAACTTTGTTGCCTTTCTTCTAGTTTATTGAATGAACAGATACTCGCTATGGCAGCTGATGGGCTTGAAGCCACAGGGTATGTTTACTTAATTTCTAAACTTTTGGCCCCCACTTCATCTCGTCCACTTCCTAATTGTTAAAGGAGAATTGCCAATGTCCAGCAGTAGTGCAAAATCCAAAATCTCTGAAATTTTAAAATCTATAATATTGAGTACCTGCCTAAACATAAATATATGTAAAATATATATGCAGATAGGGCAAAGGAAGTCAATTTAATTATGTTCTCACTATTTGTGCAACTCTAGTCTTTTCTAACAAACGTAGTGGTTCTCCAGAATCTCAGCCAGCCTTTTGTAGCATCTATCTCCATGATGATGAACCTATGGCACACGTGCCAGAGGTGGCGTGCAGAGCCCTCTGTGTGGGCACACGCGCCATCACCAGCTACTCTTCCGGGTTCCAGCACATGCATGTGCGAAGACCAGCTAGCCTGCGTGCATTCGTGTGAAGGAACCCAGAAGAGCAGCTGGCTTCTGCGCGCATGCGCACCGGCCAGATGCTCACTACCAGGTTCCAGCACGCATGTGTGCATGCGCACACTCCGGTTTTGGCACTAGGTGCCAAAAAGGTTAACCATCACTGATCTATCTAATATTCCCACTATTTTTATTTAAAGAGTGGCAAATTTGTAGCATCAACCCCCCCCCCAATATATATTTATTTATTTGTGTGTGTGTGTGTGTGTGTGTGTAGGTAGGTAGGTAGGTATTCTATCTTTACTGTTTTTACAATCAACTCAAGGTGGCAAACATTTCCAACACACCTTGTTCCTCCTATTTTCCCCACAACAACCACCCTGTGAATTCTTGGGCTAAGAAAGTGTGACTGGCCCAAAGTTATTCAGCTGGCTTTCATGGCTAAGATGGAACCTGAACTCATGGCCTCCTGCTTTCTAGCCAGGTGCCTTAATCATCAGACCAAATTAACTCTCTTCCTATTTATGAATTCTTTAGAATTCATAATTCTAAACTTGAAGGGAATCTGGACAATCCCCTCCTTCTTTGAAGGACTGGTGGATAAATCATTGTTCATCTTTGAAGATCTGAGCTTTTCTAAGGGGCTGAAGCCCACATGCTTCCTGCTCTTTTCCACAAAGGAAAGGACAGAAGGAAGGACAGAAGGCAGTTGCAGCCACTGTTCAGATAAAAGCTAGAACTCTACATCTGAGAAAATGCATGTCAGAGGTGTCCACAAAGATGTATGCATGTATCTGTTTCTGTATATTCCACATGTTGTGTTTGAAGACCCTTTGATTTTAAACATGCATGGTGTCTTGCTCATATACAAACACACAACACAAATGCAGGCATTTGATTGCAGTCAATCCCCTGCAGACATCCTAATGCTGTCCATGTCTTCTTTCTTAGGAAAGAACATAATCCTTGAAACAAATTCGTCAATTTGCATTGTGATCACTGCTTCCCATCCCTTCAATGCTATTTTCTCTACCAACCGAAAAATCCTGCCTGTGTTTTTTATTTTTGGTGTCACCTTCTTCAGAATGAGTGAACATTGTTAAGGCACATTTTGCTGATAATGAAAATCAGAGATCACAGAAAGAATTTGAGCAATCTAAAGCAATCCAGGGAGATTATTAAAGGAAGGTACAGCCATGTTATTATTTGAGAATTTAGATTTAGGAAACTTTATTTAAAGATTCAGTCCAATAAAGTTATTTTAATAAATGAAATTGCTCTGTTTGGTGACATCAATTCACAATAGCCCATCAGTGTAATGAACATGTTTCTTGGGCAAACTAATTAAATATGACAGTTGTAAAGATATGTACCTGTTTGACCTGTCAGGATTTAAAGTGTATTGGAGTTCTCTTTTGGCTATGTGAATTAGGTGATCCCAAAATTGCAGTGATGAGATTTATAATTATTTCTCAGGACTAAGTGATCAGAAGAAATTAAATTTCCCAGTAATAGTAGCCTAATAAATTCGTCAGTTAAAACAAAGGAAATGCCCCAACTCCTGGATTGCAGAATTTTTCAGGCCACAAATTAATTGAAGACTTGTTCAGTTCACTCAGTTTAACCTTGAGATTGGTTGACTTCAATCCTCAAAGTTCTGCACAATGTCTCTTGTTGGCCTGAAGAATTCCAGGATATGAAGGTCAGACATCTGCAAGGCAGTCAGGTGGTAGGAAACTCTTTGGTATCGAGAAATGTCATCTCAGGATGCTAGGATCTCTCCCCCTTTCCCTGTGTGTGTGTGTGTGTGTGCGCGTGCATGTGCGTTTCAGTTAGTGTTGAATCCTGATGACTGCCTGGCAAGTTTCTTCTTGGTAAGATAATTCCAGAAGCGGTTTGCCATTGTCTCCTTCCTAGGACTGGGGAAAAATGACTAGGTCACCCAGCCACCTTTCTACCAAAAGGAGGACTAGAACCCAGGAATAAAGCAGAAGTAGAACCACTACAACAAACTGTTTGTCTTAGATAAAGAGTATGTTGAACTGAGCAGGTCAACCTCTAGGACTTCTCTGGGAAGAAGACACTACTTCCTTTTTATCTGCCACTGGTGATAAAATCTCATATCCAAAATATTTTTGCCTAACGGCAGATAAATTCACATTCATAGGTTCTGCAAACTTTTTATTAATCAACAAGTCAGTTCTATGAATATTGCAGAGATAAATCTTGTAGAAATGCCTTCAAAGATAACCTTGTTGGGATTGAGACTTCCGAAATACAGTAAAGTATGCAGGAAAAAGCACAAGACAGCCAAAATAACTCACTGGAAAACAAAAACTTTTTGGCAGGCAAAAAAGAAACAAGAGCCAAAACAAGGTAGCATGTGGGACCCATAATAATCCAAATTTCCAAGCATGTGGGCATTGATGGATTTCCTAATGAATAAAGTGTCGCAAGGAGTGATGTGCCACATCCCAATTCTAATTCAATATCTAGACCAGAGGTCTGCATGAGCAAGAGGCCCCAGCCTGGATAAGACCTGCTTTTGTTCCTTAATTTGGGGAGGGCAAACCAAAGATAAGCTACCACAAGCAATTATCTGCAAAAACCTTCAAAGGCACAAGAGGTTCTTTGCTGAAAGGCAAAAAAGGGGGCATCTCCTTTTGACCATATATTCCTGGCAAAATCGTGGGTGTTCATATGTAAGCCAAGCCTCCTTTTTGCCTTTCTTTTCCTACCCGCCCAGCTGAGGGCTCAATTTACTGTTGTGTTGGGGATGACCTTCATTCAAGAGTTTCCATCTACAGTCAGGCATCAAATTTATGAAATAGATCCGTTCAGCCTCCCCACTTGTAGCCACTGTTGCTTTTTTTTATATGTGTGAGAGAAAGGTTGAGTTCCTGCATTAGTCCAGTTTGTCTGCCATTTAAAGCCTCCCTGCTCCACAAACCGCCCTCCCCCTTTTTTTTTTTTTGCAGGTGTATGAATTTCAGCCCAAGGCAAAAAAAACAACCCTCCATGCTTTTCCTTAAGAACTCATGGCGTTTCTGGAGTCCAGATGGTTCCAATTTGAGGCCTACATTTAGTGATGTAGCTGGATTGGGTTTCTTCCCTGAAACCAACAAAACCTGTGTTAGCATTTTGCTTGTATTAAAATATTTGTCCCTTTTTTTGTAGGGCAAAAAGAGACTCCTGAAGCCACTGAAGGAAGGAAATCATTACAGAGATCTACAGAAGTAGGTCATGTGCTACAGCTGCTCATAGTTTGAGAGGAAGAAACATGGGACCTCAAACATGGAACATGACTCCTGCAGAATGCTTGGGAGCAACCCAAGAAAAACATCCTCAGAGGCTTATTTAATAAGCATTATCTATAATCGTCTCAATGTGTGCTCATGTTTCCTTAGCATTTTTGCACCTACATCCCAGAGCTAACAAGATTCTGGAATGGAACACAAACTAAGGTACTGAGAAGGACTTCATCATAGCAAAGCTGCTTTGGAGCTGATTTTATGAATGATACTATTTCAAGGCTCTTTCTGCAAAAGTCTTCAAAGCAGGATTTGTAACAGCTGGTGATAATCTCCCAAACCTGTATAAAACATAATGGAGGGAGAGGGGAGCCTATTATTATTCCTTTATTTGATAGTGGGAAATCAATTTACCAAGATCACATATAAGTGCGACCTTATATATACATGCCCTACCCACGTCAGAAGCACATATGCATACAGACTTCATTAACAATCATACAGCATTTGTTATCTTTAAAACACTTCTGTTTTCACAGCTTGCAAAATGCCTGAAGTGAATTGTTAAATTAACTGAACATTTTAATACGATCCAAAGTGTCACTTATTGAAGGTTTGTTTTATTTGGTCTGTTGTTGTTTTTTTAAACAGATAATGAATTAATTTTTCATAAGACTTATAAAACTGGAATCAGTTCTCTTTAAGAGTATGAAGCCAAAATTCATACTCCTCATGCCTCCAAAAAGCATGAATTTTAGAGTTTCTGGGCTCATCTTTTTCAAGGACAAAAGCATCTCTAAACATCATAAACAACTAAAGATAACTTATTCAGCCCATTTCCCAAAGATCTCAAATAAATTGCTCTGGATCAGAGGGGTGAAGAGTCTCAGCAGCCAGTCCATCACATCCTGGGTCTAGTCAAATAAAACATGGCACAACTCCTGTGGGATTTAGGGTCTCCCAGATTTGGAGAAATTCCACCTTTGACTATGAATGGGATAACACTCCTCCAGAGTTTTTGAGCACATCTGGAGGATCCTCTTGGACTCTCAGTTCCTTCTAAAGGAGCAAGTTGGAACTGTGGCTAATAGGATCTTTGTACAAATCCATCTTTTGTGCTTATTGTGCCAATTGCTGGATTAGGACCCTTAAGTCTTAATCACCTCGTTTGGACTATTACAACGGACTTTACATAGAGCTACCCTTGAAGAGCGTTTGAAATCTGCATCTGGTCCAGAATGCAGCGGGGTATATAATTTGAGTGTATCATGGTATGATCATTTAACAATACTGTTTCATATGCTGTATATGAAGAGTCCCAGGTGCAGTTCAAGATGCTGTTTATCATTTTTAGAGTTGGTCCCAGGAATTGTGGTCTTATGGAATAGCCTATTCCCTGTTGTTCAGATGGTTCTGAATTTGATGACCTTCTAGAAGGCCTTGAAGATCTGGCTTTTCCCTCAAGCATTGAGGCCTGGATATTAGTTGAGTCTAGTATGCATTTTACAATGTATTATGGTAGAATTTTACTTGGAATTTAGGTTGTATTGTTCTGCATTATTTTCATTCTGTCTCATTTTATCTTATCTTTTCTGCACTGTCAGACAGTAGGACGAGATGGTTGGTCTCATAAACTCTTTAAAATATAAAAAAAAATACATTACTGTCTTAACAGGAAATCGTTAAGTTCATTGGGGCTTCATCTGCCCCAATGTGGCTCTTGGATTTCTTTGAGTCACAAAGTTCCAAGTGTCTTCTGTCCTGTTCTATGAAATTTTGTTCAGGTGGCTATGGATTGTGGATTGTATTTTACAGTCTGATACTGGTACTGAACTCCATTGATTGAATGTTTCCTAATAATTTCATTTATCTGGACTACATGCTTATACGTGATCATTGAGCATCTATAAAACACCAAAAGGTAAATGTGCAGCAAACAGACATCAGGATCGCTAAAATGGATGAGCAAATGTCAAATAACAGTGTTAATGATCCTACTGTCTAGACACCTTTACACTCTTTTCTTGAATGCTGAGAATTAAATGTTATAATGTTGCATGGAACAATTTATGGATAGTGCTCATCCAAATTATTTTGATTCTTGACTCAACCTGTCTCCCATATGAAAATGATCTGTTTCTTTGGTGTAACGTAGCAGGATAGGTATGCCAGAGGAGAAAGTGTTGGAGCAAAAAAAAAAAGTTTCTATCCCTCTCAAATATTTACAACTCTTCTATTCCTCTTTTTCACAGGAACTCACCTTGTTCATTTATCCTCCAGTCATTATTAATAATTTATGCATTAAATACTATAATTAATATATTAATGTCAGTTCTCAATACTTTATTAATAATATTAACATATGCTAGTGGAAGATTTCTTCATCCCTTAATGGATATAAAGCTATTCAACATCTATGTTATGTTTGCACATGTGTGAATGGATGTTTTGCACATGTGGACAGCAGGCTCCACTCATTTCAGATTTCTCTGCTCTGAACTGGCTATGGATACAGGAATCCTTGATTTTGTTTTCTGGACCAGACTTGACTGCATTTTTTATTCATGATTCTGGTGTTTGTTCTTAGTTCAGGTTGAACTGACTATATTTCTCGGGCAGCCATGTAAAATCATGGCCCTGACACTTATGCCAAATGATATGCACAAATGAACCTATGAAATAGATTCTTGCCTTTATAAACTAAAGTCAGATAAACAAAGGCAAATTTCTACAAAAACAACATCTATTGAAAAAACAACACCTATTCCTAATTCAATGCTTATGAATGTAAAACTCTTGAGTAATAAGAGAGCAATTTGATATCCCTGCTAGATATTTTGGAATGAAGTATCTTGTAAATGAGGTTCAAAGACTAAAATAATACTGAATAAATAAGAGAATACAAAATTCAAATACAGTACAGCTTAGTTTATTTGAAAATCTTGGAGGGAAAGCCAATATTCACATAACCAGATGGCCAGATTAAACAGAAATATTTATGCTATTTAGGTAGCTTTTATGTGTCACTTGTGAGCATAAAACAAATTCTGATAATTGTTTTGGCACACTAACAGGATGGTCAAATGGGATTTTCCCATTCTATCCATTTATAATTTTGTGAAAAACAAGAAGAATGGGGTTGGGGAGTGGTGCCATGTTACAGATGGTTTAGGACAATCTTCCAACAAGGCACCTTTGTGATTTCTTCGTAATATGTAACAAAAAACCTGCAATGACAACATTATAATGTGGTTTGGAATTCATCAGTGATACAACTAAAGATCAGAATTATTGAGTTCAGCTCTTTAATGTTAGTTTCTGCACATACCGGTAGTAATTGTCATTAGTCAAGAAATATATCCAGGATAGCATTCCTACTACTGGACCACTTCCTTAATCGTTAAAACCAATCTATAGTGAAAATTATTTGTTTTTCCTTTAAATCAGGGTTTCTCAAACTTGGCAACTTTTAAAAGTTTAGTTTTCTGGCTGGGAAATTTTGGGAATTGAAGTCCATACCTCTCAAAGTTGCCAAGTTTGAAAAACCCTGATTTAAATGATCTGGCCAGATGGCTGTGAAACAACTTCCCAGTTGATTCAATTAAGAGATCATTTCTTACAAATATGTTCCCTAACCATTGTCTTTCCACCATATAAAGCCAATTCAAGACCTTTTCTTGAGCTTATGTCCTGTTTGTATAAGAAAGGGGAAACAATTCAGTTTTCTCTCAACTATAATTTTATTAAGAATTTTAATTATAATAGTAAAAATTAATACAAACTAAACTTAGAGAAAGAGAAAAGAAGGAAGGAAGGAGGAAGGAAAAGGAAGAAGAAATATATATATATAAAGAAGCTACTTACAATCTTCATCACTATACAAGCATACACAAATTTAATGACTCTTCGCCTCTAAGATTAGATAGGTATCTCTTCATCCAATATCCCATTTGGAAAGTGCTCAATTTTTGAGCTGACTTTCCATTTCAGCTGATGCTAAAGAAAGGGACAGGCTCAGTGAAACCACAGTATAATTAATAGGATCAACACAATCATGACTATGCCTGTGGAAATATCATCATATGTGTCAGTTTAGTGCTGTGCATGAAAGTTCTATATTGCCCCACCCCTCCCACTAATTTGCATTTAATTTGTTTAAAAAGAATTTGCTTTAGAAATTTTCAAAGAAATTCTCATGGGTGGCATGTGGTTTTCCTGCATTTATTTAATTATGAAGTGGCCAAGGGGTGTATGTAAATAATGTGTCTTTTATTGTATAATAATCTTCTCTGCTGTCCATGGTTTTTCTGGTTTCCATGTGTGTTTTATATTGCAAGGGAAAGCATCTGAAGGGTAACCGTCCTATTGGGGTTTCTTTCTTTCTTTTTCAGTTGTGCAAAATATAGGCACCTAGAGAAAACGCGGTATGAGGGATGGATATATATCGGCAGCAAGAAACCAGAAGCACCTTGCTCTGTCATATTCAGTAATAAAGAAAGCCAAAATAAGTTCTTGATTATTCTGATAGCAAAAGAGAAAGGGGAAAAAAAAAGAAATCTCCTTCACAGGGAATTCAACTTTTGAGAAATTGCAAGGCAGATTTCTGCCGAACATTATATCAACATATAGAGAGCCAGGATGGAGCTCTTAGAAAATGAATTAAGTTTCTCCTACCACTATCACATACTGTGGCTGAGAAGTGTGTAAATTTCATTCCAAATTATTCCAATCTCTGAAGAGTTTAGCTAGCACTTCTGAGAACATTTAAAGTAGAGCATTGTTCCTAAATCCATGTCAAAATTAAATTTCAGTTCCATCAACTGGAAGTTACATTTTAAGCTGAATTAACCAAAAGGTTGACATTTTCAGTCATTAGAGTTAGGGTTAGGAACTACATGACATCCAGATAGATGTATGTTTCCTTAGGTCTCAAAAATATTTGGCATTGTAGAAAGAAAATATCAGACAGGGGAAAGATGTTTTAAACTTTTCAACTCCAAATTATCACTCATTTCTTTTGTTCTTCTCAGAAATAAGATACTGATTTTTAGAGGCTGCTAAGTGTGGTTGTGAATGCTATTAAGGTGCTATGAAAAAAGAAAGGTTCCGTTTTAAATAAAGACAATTTACATCTACAATATAATTATTGGCTATTATTGCTCTACAGATGGTTAGATATTTCTGGAGTTGTCAACCTTCTCTGATCTTGCACACAGTGCATCCAAGCCAGGGGTGGGTTCTAACTTACCTCGCCGGTGGTTTGCTGCCTCCTGCGCTACGTGGGCGCGCCTCGCATGTGCGTATGCGCAGTAGAAAAAAGCCCCGAAAAATTCTCCCAAAAAAAGGGCAAAAACAAGATGGTGATGCAATGCGCAGTGCTGGAAACTCGGCTTCTGCGCATGTGCAGAAGAAAAAATCTGGGAAAAGAAATAAAACAATAATCTCCCCCCCAAAAAAAGGCTGAAAACAAGATGGCAATGCATGTGCAGTGTCGGAAACTCGGCTTCTGCACATGCACAGAAGAAAAAAATCCCCCCCAAAAAAAATTCCCCAAAAAAATATGGCAGCACCATGGAGCAACAGAACTGGCTCCGTGACATTACCAGCGGCCTACTACCTACTCGGTAGAACTGGTCCGAACCGGTAGGAAACCACCTCTGATCCAAGCATCAGAGAGAGAATCATATGAGGTTCAAAAAAGAGCTTGCAGGACACTTTCAGGACTTTACCAATTTCATCAGCATTCTTGCATGAAATTTCACAAACTTTCAGACACATCTCATAAGGGATTGACCAAAATATTGGAGATCTAATGTGAGAGCAGAGGTTTATTTTATTTAGCTCTAGAGTTCATGAGGTACTGTAATGCTTTTGTTAACTATGTTGCAAGACATAAATAATGGATATTTATTAATGTTTATTATCAAGTAGTTAAAAAAAGCAGGTATGCAGGGAATACTAACCCTTTCAAGGACCTATCCCTAGGTGGTTTTTCTCCCTAGAGCAGGGCTGTGAAACTTGTGCCCCACAGGCCACACCCACGCCCCATTTCGCAAAGAGGGAAAAAGTTACAATACCAGGTTATCTGAGGGACTGTCTCTTGCTGGTCACATCTACCCAACCTATCAGAGCGGGGAGGCAGGGAATATTGCAGGTCCCATCCCGAAGGGAGAAACACCTGGTGGGACCCAGAAGAAGGGCCTTCTCCGTAGTGGTTCCCTCTCTCTAGAACATCATTTCCCCAGCTATTAGAATGGCACTCACTATAATACTCTTCTGGAAGGCACTGAAAACCTGGTTCTGCCAGCGGGCCTGGGGAATCCATTAAATGGCTTGTGCGATCTGCTGTCGCCGGGGCGGGGTGTGGGAGGTGATTTTGTTATATTGTACTATATTAATTTATTTGATTCTTTTAGTTAGTTTTTATTGTTTTAAATATGGTTTTATATTCTGTAAGCTGCCTTAAGTCACTATTGGTGAATAGGCGGCAATATAAATTAAATAAATAAATAAATAAATACATCACGTGATGCCGGCGTGACAACGCAAGTTTGGCACCCCTGCCCTAGAGTTTCTTCATAGCCATTGTGCTGGCTTGAAAAGTTCCCTGGAATAATTAAAATGGTAGCTGGAGCAAAAATTACACTAACATGTTGTGTAATTTAAAGTCCTATCCACATAACCATGAAAATATAATAAAGGAGCCTTGGTTCTTCCTGGTTCTTTCAAGTTAAATGTATTCATAAGATTTTTTTTAAAAAGAGGAGAAAAAATAATTTAATTTGATGTGTAGGGATAGCTTTTGTTTTAAAGCATGTGGTTCTCATTGGAAATGATGGAGAAGTTAAGAGCTTTAGGTGCAGGGAGCTACTGCTAATTAGGAGAGGTCAAAAAGGTTACTGATGGTGTATTTTTACATCAGCTGAAAGTCTGATCCAGACTACAGAGTCAACACAGTTCTGCCATTTGTCTGTTACATACAGTAGTGAATTCCTTGACATTCTTCCTCCCAGTACTTATTTCATTGAGTTTAATAGGAACTGGCTCAGCTCCACTGTAGCACAAGAAAGATGTCAGATTATTCATATTTGTCTGACAAAATGCAAGTGAATGCTTAAAGATGCCATACAGAGCTGTAAACATGAGTGACGTTCCTACGAAGACAGAATTCAAGATATATGATATACTGAAGTCAGATTACAATGGAGGGTCATCAAGGACAGCATAGAATATGAGGAATCTGTAATTCCATAGAAAGCATTAAAATAATGAAATAGAGGTTCCCTGACTGTAGCTAGACATACTTTGCCATGGATTCACTGGCATTAAACAAGCCATGATTTTTGAAGTTCATCTTTCCCAACACAAACTATATTACAGCAATGATAATATTGATATTTATTAACAAGCAGTGCAGTAAGGATTATAAGTAAATGAATCTTAATTTAGCGATAAATACAGTTAAGGCTCTCTGATTTCAGTGAATTCAACTCTAAACCTAACTAAATCTGGATCCAATCTAATAGGCTGACTCTAGAGAAATATTGGCAGAAGTGGGGGAAGGTGATTTCCCTATTCTTTTTCTTGCCTGGTAGCATTTCAAGCCTGCAAAAACTATTGTCTGAGCCTCAGGGAACCTTGATAAATGCTCATGGTAACTCTATGATTGCAATAAATTGAATCTAGTATTGCTCATTGAAACAAGGAAAATTAAAAGATTTACATAGTCTACTACCTCTGTGGACTAATATGATGAAGGAGCATAGGAAATATAATTAAAACTAATTCTTCAATATCAGTACATTAGTTTTAGTTTCATATAAATTGTTATAATCTACTTTTAAACTGTAGATTGAAAGCAGATGATATCATGATAGATCATGAGCTCATCACTGCTCAGAAAAATGTTAGAGTTATTTACACATTTTTTTTCCTAGATGGCTTGATCATTCTCATGCTCCAATAGAAGGGACCAAATGTAGTTTCATAATGATTTTATTTGAACTGACAAACTGCACATGGAGATTTGGAAAATCTCTGTTCTGAGTAGGCAGAAAAAATTAATGCCAGTTTTCTCAAAATAAATACTGTACAGGTAAACCTCGGTTTACAATAATTCATTCAGTGACAGTTCAAAGTTACAATGGCACTGAAAAAATAGACTTTTGACCATTTTTCACAATTACAACCTTTGCAGCATCCCCATGATAATGTGCTCAAAATTCAGCTGCTTGGCAACTGGTTCATGTTTATGACTGTTGCTATGTCCCAAGGTCATGTGATCACTTTTTGCAATCTTCTGATGAGTAAAATCAATGGGGAAGCGAGATTCACTTAACAACCGGGTTACTAACATATCAACTGCAGTGATTCACTTAACACCTGAGGCAAGAAAATGGGGCAAAACTTACTTTGTTTGTCTCACAAACAACATAAATTTTTGACTCAATTGTGGTCATAAGTTGAGGCTTACCTGTATTGTTTTCAATATGAAATGCCCTTACCTGGAACATGGAGACCCAGTTTGGTATAATGCTTAAAGCATCAGCCTAGAAACTACTGTCAGCCTTATCAGGTAGACCAGACAGGAAATATGAGTAGATGAGCTAATTTTACTTTATGATAAGTACATTAACAGAATCTTGAAAATCTGAAAGTACAATTCACTCACCATCTCATTTACCCTCAAAAAATTAAAAAGGCTTTCTTCTGAGAAGTTTGTCACACACACTATTCAACTAAATACCTAAAGTTGCTTTTTCAAGAGGCAACTGGACTAGTCTTGCTTCTTGAAAAAGTACCTTTGGGATAACTATGACCTGGATAACTGAGAATCTCCATAAGCATCCAACTTGAAGACTATGCTATCTCTTATTTATCTATTCCCAAAGCAGCATCTCTGGACCCAATTTCTCAAGGTCATTCCCACATACCATTAGACCAAGAGACCATGAGTTGTAGTCCTACCTTAGCACAAACTGGGTGACCTTGGACTAGTCACTCTTTTTCAGCCCTAGGAAGCAGGCAATGGCAAACCTCTTCCAAAAATCTTGCCAGGAAAACTCCAGGGACTAGTCCAGGCAATCACCAAAAGTCAACACTGATATAAAAGCACATACACACTCACAAATGTCTGAACATAATTTTGTACAATAAAACACTGTGATTTATGAAAGACCCTTGTCCTTTACCATCAACCAATAATACCTCAGACTTTGCTATATCTTCTAGTGCTTTGTGATCCACACAACAATTTTGCCTTCTTTCTTTTGAAAACTGATGTCAGAGACGGTAGAAGCTGTGCCTAAATATACATTCTCCACAGTCCACCTTCCAAAAAGACATGAGCCCAGTATGGGCATGGCTATGTTTGCTCCTCACACCATGTTCTGGCAAGCAGGAAAGCCAGCTACAGCAGGTTAGAATGGGATAATTAGCAGCAATTGGGATTCTGTCAATGCCTAAACTGTGTTAGGGATTATGGGGTGGAAAAGAGATTAATCTTGCCTAAATTGGAAATATTAGCCATGTTGACCCCAGAATAAGATGTTAAACCATATTATTTACTGTACTGGATTCCTACAGAGAATCTTGTTTTGTTAAACTGTAAAGGCTTTTAGAAAAAAAAAATTTTTTTCTCCTCTTACATCATATGACAGCTTATGTTACAGGAACATTTAGTAGATGAGCCATGCATTATTTTGAAAGAAATGGACAGTACCTTTCATGACAAATAACATATACCGTATTTTTCTGAGTATAAGACGCACCTTTTCTCCCCCTAATTGGGGCTGATAATTCAGGTGCGTCTTATACT
>JANHFT010002622.1:141526-153851 GCA_032467955.1 Pseudoxenodon macrops | reverse complement strand
TCCTTTGAAGAACCAGAAAGTCCAGTTGCCTCTTGAAAAAGCACCTTTGGGACAATCATGACCTGGATGACTGAGAATCTCCAGAGATACTTTTTAAACATTTTATCATGAAAGGTCAACGAAATGTAAGGTTCTAGTTCTTACAAGTTATTCTCAAGAATCCGAAATTAGTCACAAGGCAGGTCTCAATATTTATGTAATTATGTAACTGTACAGCTCTCCCTGTACAGCTATGTTTGTACATTTGCATTAAAAATAATGTTAATCTGTAATGTTGCCTTGGTTTCTCCATGTTGCTCATTTTGAGTTGCTTACTAAATGTTATACACATAAAAAACTAGCATATTATCTATGCACAGAAGCTGTATATTATAAAATTAGAGAATTCTACTTTTTATTCCCTACAGATGCTAAAGAGACCACTCACCTAATCTCATAGGCAATAATATCTTTTAATGGCCTGTTGGCAATCTGGATAAAAGATCTAACGTTTTTTGTCCACAAATATGTTAGAGGGTTCTTTTAAAATGTCATTCAAAGCATTAATTCCAAAGGTTTAATAATGTTATCTTTTTTAATTTAGAAAAGCAATTTCTTTTAATGCATACTTGACAGGAACATGACAAAAGTGCAGGGAATAAACTATCTGAAGTAAATGAACAGGTAGCTTAGGGAAAGGAAACATGCAGACTAAATGAAATGAACTATCTTATCAGAATGTATTCTAGTTTACTAATTTCTTGGAATGTAGCTAATGCAAACTCGGCAGTATATACTTTTTAAACAGCTTTTCTGGGCTTTGATGAAGCTTGGAAAATATGACCACTTTATACTTTCACCAAAGAAAAAGACTAGAACAAGATTAGTGAGAATTCAAGAGGAATAAACAGAATGCAGACAAAAAGAGAATCTAATAGATAAACTGGTAAAGATCAGAAAGTGAGCTTTGACAAGGAATAGAAAGGTGAGAACTAGCAAATCCTGTTATTGTATTCAACGTAGAAGTATTCTGCTACAGACTTAGCTTCAAACTGGATTTAGGCATCTCACTGCTGGTAGATGCCATGGCAAAATAAACACTTTTCTTTCCTGTGTAAAATGACTTCCACATTCTCAGTTACATAGCAGCTTTTCCTTTTTCAGTGATGCCTTGGATGCCAATATGGTTACTAAGTTTACATGGATATAATTTTATTATGGAACAAGTAAATTCCATGTGAATAGCTCAACATTACTATGCACATGGAGGGATTTTAAAGGTTTAGACATACTGAAAGTTCATCAATCATACTTGAGAAATCAACAATCCTTTGGAAATCTATAGATTGAGAAAGAGTAAAGGTATAACATTATTTAGAATAATTGGAAATAAGCTGTTTTGTATTCCGTAATTAATTCAATAAACTATCATGACTGAATTTGTTGTTTTTAGTTTTTACATATTTCACTAAACCTGTTTTATTTAAATTATCCAACTCTCTCTAGCTATAATTTATTTCTTACTTTCCAAAATTCCCACTTTATCATTGCCTTTTTATATTTTCAGACATCTATTTTACTTAGTTTTTCATCTTTTTCAGTTCTTTTATCTCTATGTCTTTCACCTATTTTTTCCCCAAAACTGTAAATTTAGTCTTGAGTGAGTTAGCTAATTTGCTGTCAAGTTAATTAACATTTTCTGAAGTAAATCTAATCTAGAGTAGCCTTCTCCACAGGCTACTCTAATTATCTTTTTCTCCCCTTCTGTGTTACCATTATGTTCAGAGGCAGCTCAGTGGGTTAATGATGATGGAGATGGTCTTTACTCCAGTGGTTCGAGTCCTAGCACCATCTGGTGGGGTGAGCTCCTTCCATTTACCTCAGCTTCTGCCGATCTAGCAGTTTGAAAGCATGTTGTATGCAAGTAGATAAATAGGTACCACTTCATTGGAAGACGAGCCAGCACTTCATGTGGACAGTTAGAATCTTGCTGGCACTGGAGCCTCTCGATTGCAATGCCTGTTTGCAAGGCGGTTTCAGAAGAGGGAGAGGTTGCAGGAAAGCCATTCATCTTTCTTTCTGGCTAGCTCACCCCTAAGGCGTACCTTGGGAAACACATGAGTGAACCAAACAGGATTAGCTGTCTTAAACAGCCATTATGTTACAATACAAAAGTGAAAATCACAAACAAAGAGAAAGGGAAAGTAACAAACAAAGAGGAAAGAAACTTCTTTTATCTTCCTTCACCTTTAATGCTTTAATCAGAGCCACATCACTATGGTTTCAATCAGAAGCATAGTCTGCTCATGTTACCTGTATCTTTTGTTTTGTAAAACCAAATTGTTTGCAACACACCAATTGTCTGCATTGTTTAGTAATAAGTAAAAAACATTCCCATGAAATATCTAAGTCAACTGCCTAATTCAGTTACAGATATCCCAATGTACTTTTGTAGAAAAAAATATAATATTTTAAAAATGCCTGTCCAGTTCAAGCTTTCTCAAATCATATCTTGTTATGGTTTTTGCAAAATATTCTTAAATCCTTAAATTCTCTTTTAACTTTGTATTCTAAGGGGGGGAAAGAAACTTGCCAAGAGGAATCCTACCTGCAACAAAGGAGACTCTGTAAAATAATTCCAAGTATTCCTAAGAAATTAGGTTTTGTTGGGATAATTGTCCATAAAGGCTTCATCATGACTAAGAACATCAATGGAATTTCACATCTCCCAGACAAAGAACATGCAAGTGAACCACAAAATTTTCATTTCTTGCAATTTACTTAGAGGTAGTGCTGTCTGGAAAACAAATATGTTATTACATAATCTGTCCTTTATCTGGAGATCTAACGTTGACTCACTGGGCACTGATCTCCACCATGATGCCATCTCCATTCCTCCAGTGATGATTAGATTGCAGATAAGCCCCACTGGATGTTCGGTGCTTCATTACTTTTAAAAGGAAGTATAGAATTAAGACATTTAAAAAGTAACAAAAATTAATTGATTTTGTGCTAAAAATAAAATATTGTGCTAAAAAATAAAAAAGTTCATTATTATGGCACAGCGATAGAAGTTATAGGGATAGGCAAAATCATCATATCTGATTTTGTTAAGTTTTTCATTTTCCAAATTTTACATTCATTCCATTCCATATTTTCACCTAACATTTTAACTATAAAGTCTCATAAAATGACATTTTGTGGCCACTTGTTTCAAGTATGCATATTCTTTCCAAACATTGTTTTTGCAAAGCAATTTTCAATGTACTATATTTTTGTATTTCATTTTCTAATAGATGGTTGTAAGCATCTCTTAAGATAGAAAAACACAGATTATTTTATTTCTGATGTAATTGAATAGTTTAAAGAATAAATTAGGTAAATTAACTTACAAAATATGAACAGAAAAAAAATGTCCTTTATCATTAAGAGTTTATTACTTCTATACAAGATTATTCCTTTTCATATTCTTTTCCACTAGAATCATAAGTCTGGACAAAGTATCCTTTCTCCAAAGTACTAACTAATTATAGCTTGATATGGTAAGAAAAAAGTATACACAGAATTGCTTTCTGTATATTGATATGACTTGACTCGTTATCCTTTGGCTGCTGGCCTCACCACAACATCAGCTTGCTTGTTTAAGTGGTAAAAGAGGCATGTTAGGCAATGAAGAGAACTAGTAATCACCACCAAAACCACAGTCCCACAGTGGCACAACCACAAAACTTGCATACATAAAACATTCACTTTCCTCATGAGAACTCCCACACTGAAAAACATGCTACTTCAAAATACTAAATGCATTATATTTAAGCAAAACGTAGACTACTTTGCTGATCTGATTCATAAATAAACTTGCAAGAATATACTGAAACAACTTTAAACGTTGGCAAAATGGGTAAAGAACCAAGAAGTTCTTACACTTTTCAATTAACTCCTACTCGTGAATATTTCTCACGTACACCTATTTACGTGCTTTCCATTAATATTTGAGACATTTTTCATGCTTCCTTGTATGTTCAGCAAAGACAGAGAAGAAGATTTATAAAAGTGAAATCAGCAATGCCTGTTACTTTGCATAAATTTGACCTCTGTGGTCAATTCTCAATAAAATGTTTTTAATCATATGGCATATCAAACAGATTTGGGATCTGGGAGATACAGCATTTTCAAAGATGTAACATCTCAAAGAAAGGTCTGAATTAACATGATATGATTGATTGCTCTGCATGTAAATTATAAGGGAGCACTTAAACTTCAGTGGTATGTAGAGTTAAGATAAGCCCAGGTACAAAATAAAAACATTGTATCTCCTAACCTTCTTGTATATATTTTATGTAGACAATCCAGCTATGCAGCACTTTGTGTTGTTGTCCTGAAAATACTTAAAATATCCCCACATTATCCCCACATTAGCATTATTAGGACATCAAGAAGGAATGTTTGCAATTGTGCACATATCGTCTTTCAATTGGAGGCCCATACAAACAGTTCTCCGTTAATATCAAGATGGAGTCCTACAAAAAAGAGATTATAAACTCTGCCTTCAAAATGAAGTATCCACCAAACTAGAACTAAAATGTAAGAAACTTATTAAATAAAAAGTCTTAATACTGCTTTTATTTGCATGCTGTTTTTAAGGAAATTATTTTGATTAGAGGGTGACATACTTTCTTTGGCAAAGAGAAAAAGAAGTTAGTTTTATTTTTGGAATGCTTCTTTCCTTGCTCTCTGTCCCCCACACTTCTATAAAACCTCTATCACAATTTCAATTACTGCCAAAAGACATGCACCACACATACATGCACACAAATACACACACACACACACCATAAAAGAACATAACTAGAATATGCATTTATTCCTACTCTCTATTTCCTATCCTTTAGTTACCTTTGCTTGGAAGGATTGTCTTTCTAACTGAAAATGATAAGCTTCCTCCAGAGTCTTTGGTAAGAAACATCAAAATGTGGGTTTTTTTCAAAGTCCATACAGACTGTATCTACCTGGACCAGCTCTATCTCTGTCCACACTCTCAGATAAGGAGAACCCTCATTAGTAGCTATGTAATGGCTCCCCATATGCCTGAACAACAGCAGGAAACCTGAGTATAAGGACAGCACTCTTCCTACTTACTTCTAAGAGTAAAATAGAAAAGTTTAGTATGGATAGCATGCTCCTGAAAGAGTTGAACACTGGCCAGACATTGGTTGGGTGCAGCAGCCATTGGGATCTAAGATGTTGTATGTAGACACTGACAAATAGACTGGATTTTGGACACCGAGCAGGCAGGATCGTGTGTGCTTCTTCCATACCTGTTAGTGACGTCTGCCAGAACAGAATGCTTTTCTTTCAATGTCCTCCATATCCACAAAACTGCCATTGCTATTGTGTTCCTCCTCCTCCATTGCCTGCTTGATCTCATGCATTTAGACTGTACAAGAAAGGATGGAGGTGCAGGTGCAAACAAAAAAAGGGCAGAAAATTGGCAGGGACAGCAAGCAGGGGATGACTGTGGCAGGTAGGGCTGATGAATATATGGGGAGCTGGGAGGGTACTTGCTTAGCACTCACCACCACATTTCTGGGACCCAGTACAGCTGCATATTCTTCAGTCCCTTAAATTATCGCTATCTGAGTCCCTCCATGATATGATTGCAAGCAAGGACAGATGTTCTGTTATTATATTTAAATTTTACCCTACAGGTTTCAGTAACTTATACTTTAGATTTACTCTAAATCTAGAGTCCCACTTGTGGTGTATGCATTACAGGATGAGAAATGCTAATCTATACATTGTAGGCTAGGCAGAACTTGTTAGCGGCTTCCACCATGATTGGATGAAGATCATACCATGTAAGTGACCTTTGTGACCTTCTACTGATTGCATGAACAGTGGGGGAAGGAAATTGGAAGACATGTTATATACAGGCCATTTGTGTATAATTAGTAGCATGCATAAAGACATTCTTAGGAACAGCCCTGCAGTGCATTCCTGAACCACACAGGAAGTCCAAATGTACAAAGAAATGTCATAATAGCAGGGCAAGAGTTGGGGTTATTTATACTGGCTGGATTTTGAAATCTGGGTTAAGTTAATAATATAGTCTCTTTGTACTGGTGAAAGGTTAACAAAACTTTTAAAACTGGGTGGAAATCAGATCCATTAAACACATTAACAGTTCTGTTAAACACATTAGCACTTGGTTTGAATTAGGGAGAGCTGAAGAGAAAGAAAAGTTTGCTAAAGAAACACATGGGGAAATCTGCACTGTAGTCTAAGCACGAGCCCCTTGCCTTTTAGGAGGACAGAAATGAATTATATCATCCTAAACCCAACACATCCTGCAGCAAATGCCACCTGCTTCCATGACATCTTTCATTGTTTCAAAACGAGCATTTTTCTCTTGCTAATAGAAGAATAGCTAAAAAATGTTTTGCTGCACTTCACATAATTTTAGCGAAATGCGTCCAGTGTTTAGATACACTGTTACTTCCAGAAATAACAGTCTCCATGTCCATTTCAATGTACAACTGTAAGCAATACTCTGCTGGATTGGATCCCTGCCCATCTAGTCCAGCAATCTGTTCTCATAGTAGTCAATCAACTGTACAAAGAAGCCATTAATCTCCAAGTAGGTGGCCTTCAGTGGCAGTCACACTGCCATCAGGTCTAATAAATGTTGATTCCAGCATTGAGAATCGGTTCAACCTTTCTTAAAGCCATCCAAGCTGGGGGTCAGCACCATATTCCACAGTAGTGAATTTCAAAGAATTACATGTTGCATTAAAAATATTTTCTTTATATCCCTGATTCTTCCAGAATTCCACTTCATTGCTTGCATTTTGTGAAAGGAAAATAGCTTCTTCTTGTCCACTTTTTCCATACCATGCAGAATTCTGTACATCTCTGTCATCTTACAGGTTTTATCTTTCTAGATTAAAAAAAACACCTCAAATGTCACAGCTTTTCTTAAAAGGGAGGTTTATTTAGCCCCTTGATCATCTTAGCTGCCCTCCACTATAAACCTTCTCCACATCCTTTTTCTGGCTAGGCCACTGAGCTAAATGCTCTGCTCAGAATGAACCTTTCTAGGATTTGTGGGTTTCACTGAACTATAGAACCACTAACTGTGCAGCAGCTGCCAAAAAAGCCAACACAGTTCTAGGCTACATAAACAGAGGAATAGAATCAAGATCACGTGAAGTGATAATACCACTTTATAATGCTTTGGTAAGGCCACACTTGGAATACTGCATTCAGTTTTGGTCACAACAATGTAAAAAATATGTTGAGACTCTAGAAAGAGTACAGAGAAGAGCAACAAAGAGGATAAGGGGACTGGAGGCTAAAATATATGAAGAACGGTTGCAGGAACTGGGAATGTCTAGTTTAATGAAAAGAAGGACTAGGGGAGACATAATAGCAGTGTTCCAATATCTCAGGGTCTGCCACAAAGAAGAGAGAGTCAAGCTATTCTCCAAAGTACCTGAGGGTAGGACAAGAAGCAATGGATGGAAACTAACCAAGCAGAGAAGCAACTTAGAACTAAGGACAGTTAGAACAATTAATCAGTCGAAAAACTTGCCTCCAGAAGTTGTGAATGCTCCAAAAGTGGAAGTTTTTAAGAATAGATTGGATAACCATTTGTCTGAAGTGGTGTAGGGTTTCCTGCCTTGGCAGGGGATTGGACTAGAAGATCTCCAAGGTCCCTTCCAACTCAGTTATTCTATTCTATTCTAATTTCCCCAAATAAGACAAATGTATATAAACTGCTAGAAGTTTAACTGACCTGCTTATTTGTGGGCATTAATACAGTCTGTTATTCATGATGGTGGGTACTCATTGTCAAAATAGTGATTTGCTTTGGTTTATTAAATACACATATATGCACACACAAAAAACAGCTTCAAAATAAAACTTTTTTTGTCTTTCACAACCAGGAAGAAACTACAAATAATATTTTTCCTAGCTATTCACATTTCCACTGGGCTTTTTTTAAAAAAAAAAAAGTCTTCAGGGAGACCGTTGAAATATTGCAGCTTGTTTTCTTTAATTTTTATCTGGCCTCAGGTAGATACTGTGATAAGTCCTTGGCAGCAGTTATCTCTTAGGCTGCTTGGCAGCTGGAACCAAACCCTTCTATCTCAAGTGACAGCAAGAGTGATGAAACGGTCCATTGGTGAGCAGTCAAAACAACACCAAAGAAAGAAAGTTGGTAGCTGAAGGGAAAAAATAGCAATTAAAAAAGGTGTTTTGTTAAACTGGGAACCTTTCACACATGAGCCAAACTTAATAACCAATATATTATTTGAACAGTTCTGCAGCTGTATAGCTGCAACAGGATGGCAAATTTTGAGCAATGCAAAACAGTTTTTCCCCCTAAAACTGAGAGCACATGTTTGTATTACAATCTAACATTGTGAATAGCATTATGTTTTTCAAAAAGTACACACACACACACACATGAAAAACCAGGAATTGCTTTG
The DNA here is from genome assembly GCA_032467955.1 of Pseudoxenodon macrops. Lineage (NCBI taxonomy): Eukaryota > Metazoa > Chordata > Lepidosauria > Squamata > Pseudoxenodontidae > Pseudoxenodon > Pseudoxenodon macrops. The sequence continues at coordinate 145,380 of JANHFT010002622.1, read as the reverse complement.
ACTGGCAAGTGCAAGCCAGCCAGAAAAATGCAGGCAAACTCACTATTTGAGGAGTATATAAGGTGCTCCAGATATAATCTTGGCCCATTACTATAGCCATTACTATTACTACATTTTTACCATAGTCAAAATGAAAGAGAGGATTGAAATCTAGAAACTGATTTTTTTAAGCCAGCTTCATTTCCAGTTTCACGTGAGAGATTAGCATCTGAAGAGCCTTCATATATATGAATTGTAACTTCATAAAATATATCAGAGGTGGGTTGCTAACAATTCGGTCCAGTTCTACTGAACCGTTAGTAGCCTACGGCCCAGTAGAACCGTTAGTAACCGGGGCCTGCCACGCCCCGATTCTTTCGGCACCGCCATAGGTGCCACCATCTTGGATTTTGCTTCTGCACATGCACAGAAGCTTTTTTAAAGCACTGTGCATGCGCGCACCCCTGAATGTCAGTAAGAACATTTAGAACCCACCTCTGCAATGCATGTACTATATACGAATCGTGACTTGGGAAATTACCTTAAAGGTAATTTCATTAATGTCCTTGGGCAAAACATTTATCCTTAGCCCTAATTCTTTGGCTGTGATACAAGGATAACAATCGTATAAATATATATTTAAATGAAAATAAAAGAATTGCCAAGAATGTTATTATAACTATATTTCAGTCTATACAAAAGTACTCAGTTTTATGCTTTCATTGGTTCATAAAGTCCAGTTAATTTGCAAAAAAAAAAGTTTTAAGGACCTTAGTTGGCAGATCTGATATCAGTCCAATTTTAAATATGAATTCTACCAACTAGGATTTTTAAAACCTGTAGCAATAATGGCCATCAAATGGGGATAACAACTGTAGAACAAAAGTTGTGAATACTTATTAAGGTGGCTGTCATTATTATAGTCTGTTAAAGAACAGTAATATTTTAAGGAGTATTTTAGTCATGAAAATTTGGCCTACTGATGTACATAAGACAATATGAAGAAAAGATGAGACCCACCAATTCCATAGAAGTATGTATTTAAACTCTTTTTCTCATCAGATCCAATATTCTCTTTCAATGTGTTATGGACAACCTGGTAAATTCCAAATATATGTATCCAACAGAATTCAAATGATGATATAACATTTAAATCAAAAGTGCAAAAGATGCTGCCTGGAATGAACATGCCTTTCACAAATATCTCTTCTGTCCTGCTACCAGAGGTGGGTTCATACCAGTTTGGACTGATTCTATAGAGTAGGTAGTAAGCCACTGGTGACGTCACAGAGCCGGTTCTGGTCTGTGGATGCGGCCATCTTTTTTTTAATTGGTTTTTTTTGGGGGGGGATTTTTTGTTGAATTTGTTCCGGATTTTTTTCTTCTTCTGCGCAATATGCAGAAGCCGAGTTTCCGGCACTGTGCATGTGTCACCATTTTGTTTTCGGCCTGTTGGGGGGGGGATTTTTGGGAATTATTTTCTACTGCGCATGCACGCGCCCATGAAGCATGCTCACGCCGCACAGGAGGCAGCAAACCAGTGGCAAGGTAAGTTAGAACCCACCTCTGCCTGCTATCCTCAGGCTGGCCTCAGCATTTCAGTATTAGAGAAAGGCATAAAGAAGTAAAGCAAATGCATGCCCCTGAAACATAAGCATCTATTTACCTTTAACCCATGACCACTGGGGAAGGTTGTGAGTTGAAATCCACACATCTTAAAATGGCAAAAGTTGAGAAATCAGGCCAGTTTGCCTTGCAAAACCTGTTGCAACCCTCAAATGGATGGAACTTATCTATTCCTAAATCCTGTGATATATACAGACCACCCATTCACACATTGTACTTTAGGTGACCATTGTAGAAGAGTCAAATGTGGAGATGCAGAAGAGTCCACTGAAGTTGGGCAGTCAATAAAGTAAATGCTCTTTGCCGTATCTTTATCCATTTGTGTCCCAAAAAGATATGCCATAAGGAATACAATCTGTAAGAAATACCATTGCTCACATCTTTTATGATTAACTGATATACGTTTCCAACTGCTGAAGAGTCTACCCTTTATATTCATATAAACATGTGAGATAAGATTAGGTCAGTCTTCCTGAATTCATGTGTTCCCCAGATGTGTGAACTTCCAAATACCCAATGGCTTTCCATGACCGAGTTGACGTCCAAAATTTTAGAGGATAATCAGGTTGGAAATTATTATTTTAGTCAAAGATACAGGAATATCTTGGGTATAAAAAAGAGCATGGATTAATTCTAGTTTTCTCTGTCCCATATCTTGATATTACAAGCATACCAAATAAAGGGGAATATTTCTATTTTAGGATGGAAATGAGAGGTCCTTGGTGTTCTCTGAGCTTGGTTGGTACTAGCACTGATGATGTTACCTAGTTTGGCTGGTAAAACACTTGAAAGGAAACAACCACGCTTAGAGGGCAGAAAGATCCTTCAAACACTATACCCCAACAATACACAGGTTTGCCTGAGTGTTGTTGTCATTCCCTAAATATGGAGGCAGTGATATTCCATGAACAAATAACTACATGATGGTATAAGCAGGCATGTATCAAATATGTTGACTAACATATTGAGATAGATAACGTATATTTTTATGAGTAAATCATAGCTAAATTACATTAGAAAAAAATGAAGTAGGATGGATAGATAGATAGATAGATAGATAGATAGATAGATAGATAGATAGATAGATAGATAGATAGATAGCACATTAATAAACTTTATGATATATATGAAGACAATTTTACAGAACAAGAACTAGTCAAATATTGATGGACTATATGATGCACAAAAAAAACTGAGCCTGCAATCTTAAATTACACTTACTAGATAGTAAATTACCTTGAACATAGTAGAATTTACTATGGGAGAAAACATAGGATTATGCTATAATTTCATTTTAATTCAGTTCTTCTTATTCCCGCTCCCAAAAAATATAGGATTGCACTGGTTATTATTATACAATCTCAGATATAATACATTCTCAGATAAAACTGAACTTTAATATTTTTAAAACATTTTAATTTTTTCATATACGTAATTTTAAAAGACTGTACCAGAATTTTGCAAAATATTAACACTGTTTTAAAAGCAGGATTTTTCCTGCTTTGGATCTGAGTAGCCAAAATTCAAAATTAAATAAGTATCTAGCAATGGTGTTCACTTAAATTAAGAAAGGTCTCTGTAGATGCCTTACTCCCTCTCCTGGAAATTTAGTGTATAGCAATACCTTTATAAATGACCAAACTCCTGTTTATGAATACACATTTTGGAAAAGTCAACTTGCTATAGTATGAAATAGTCAGCTATAAGAATCATACAGTATATTGCAGTTTTCAGGTAAGTATGTTTTTAGGCTGAATTTATTTTATCTGTATATGTTTTTAATAAAACATTTCTAAGAAACTGGTAGGTTTATTGGGTACGTTATTAAAATACAGGGACACTTGTATACATGGATGTCCTCAGAGAATATCAACTAGTGATACAGTCTATGTACCACTATGCAAATTCAAGAGAGTAACAGATTACACATAAGCCATGAATTCTCATTGAACCAATAAGAGCAAAGACTTTAAAAAATGTAAGCTTGATCCTAAATTTAGGTATAGTTCAGATGTAAGAATGTATGTTTAACAAATAGCACACTGAGACCATTTCTTTTCCAGTAAAAACAAAACATTTGTCCAGTCAAAAGATACAAAATTTTCCTCCTGTTTTCTTGATTCAGGCTTGATCTTTTTTCAGCTCTACTAGAAGGTAGATCTTCTTTAGCTTTTCATAGAATAGAATAGAATAGAATAGAATAGAATAGAATAGAATAGAATAGAATAGAATAGAATTCTTTATTGGCC
>JANHFT010002622.1:118245-131414 GCA_032467955.1 Pseudoxenodon macrops | reverse complement strand
ATAAGAACAATGGTAGCAAGCCATTGACTCTGCCAATGTTTGTTTCCAAAGCTGGCTGGCTGGAGATAACAGAAGAATAACAGATTAACAGAGTTAGAAGGGACCTTACAGGTCATCGAGTCCTACCCCCTGCCCAAGCAGGAGACCCTACATCTTCCTCTACCTAGGATCGAACTCCCAACTTCCTGATTGTGAGGCAGGAGCTCCACCTCTAGGCCACCCGGTCTTGTCTTTTCTTGTTCCGATCATCTTATAAACAGGTTTATGTTTTGCAGCAATGGTAACAATGAGGATATTTCCATGGAGCACAAGACTGGCATGGAAGGCTGAAAGGGGCAGTGGAGTAAATCCAGTTGTCTGTATGAAAGTGCCATGTGTATATCAAATAGGATTGACGACACATGGAAAAATTACTATTAAAAGACAACAATTTGTCTTTCTTACTTGCGTCCTGGTGATATACATAACTTTCCAATTCAGGCATTATAACAACATGGACTGTTTCAGATACAGTTATACAATGCTTGTACTTACCAAGTTGTATTTCATAATAATGACGGGATTAATATTTCTGGGGTGTAAAACTCTACATGATTTCCAGATGGCAGCAAAGACTATGCTCCCACCTTGTGGTGACCTGTATATTTGCAGCTAAAGAATGGGAGTCTTGGATCGTGCGGAGTCCACAGTACTGAATCCCTGCTTATGAGATCCCAGTCGAGATGGGTGGGACAGAATGGATGACTGCATATGCCGAGCCAGATGGTATATAGTACACTGGAGTCTGGAAAGAGACCTCAAGGTCAACCACTAAGCACTACAAAGACGCTGTGAAAGAAACTTTACGCCACTGTGACATCAAGCCAAGGGAATGAGAAGCTGCAGCTGCTGACAGAACCCGCTGGCGAGCCCTGTGCTATGCAGCCTTCACTGGCTTTGAAGACAGGCGCTGTCAAAAATTGATAGAAAACCATGAGTGGCGTCAGAGAATAGTAACACACAGTTACTACAACAATGGAGTTCCAGTGCTCCCATTGTGCTAGACTTTGTGCTTCCAGACTGCATAACACTGTGTCTTCTTCAAACCCAAAGGACTACTATATATATGGTAGCCAAGGTTTATAGGAATCAGATGCTGTTTATTTAAATCACTGCAAACAAAAGTATGTTGATTTGGTTTGGCTTTAACCCTAAGTTCCTGTTCTCAAATTGGAAACATATCTTCAGCACTTCATAGTCTATCGTGATTGGCATAATAATTAATCCCTCCTGTCATAAATTGATAATTATTAATAGAAATATACTTAATTAATAATAAAGCTGCAAGGTTCCCTGTGGTGGAAATAACTTCTTATATGTGGTCAAAGTTAATTACCCTTTCTTGGAGTAGAAAAATATTTCCCATATTGTATGTGTGCTGGCTTGTAACCAAACGTGTATGTGTGTAGACATCCAGCCGTCCAGTAGTGCTTCCCCATCTGTTTCTCTTCACAGCAGCCTTCTGCATCTTCCAAGAAAGTTTCTCTAGAGGAATGGGAATCCTTGGAGAAAGTCTAGTACAATGTACTATCCTACAGTTGCTGTGATGGTAGGAAAGTTTAAGATATTGGATGTTTGAGAATTCAGATGCAAATTGATTTGATCAGGATGGATTCAAATCTATTGGATTTACTGTGAATCAATCCAGTTTCAGCTCAAACTTATATCATATGTTTGATGGTATATAATTTGAAATAAAACACATTCACAAGTATTTTAGTTCTTATAGTAGAGTGTTCAGTGCAGTTCTCAACTGTGGTGTTAGAGTGTTCCACAGGGTTTGGTCACAGCAGAAAATACTTAACCTGCTAGCTGGAATTCCATAGCATACAGGGTCCGTAGCAGGCAAATCACTTCCATTGGCACAAGTGGGGACAGACTAGTCCCATTTGAGTGAGACAGTTTCTCAGATACCTGGACACATTCCATATTGGGTTTAAAGGTAGTAATCAATATCTTGAACTAGACCCGGAAGCAAGCTCATGCACCAGTGGTGTTTATGTACCACCCAGAACTGTGTTTGTTACTACATTCTGCACCAACTGTAGCTTCCAAATAATCTTCAAGAGTAGCTCCATATAGAGCATGTTGCAGTAAGCCTACCAAGATATGACTAGAACATGAGTGACTATACTCAGGGTCTCATGAGCCAGGTAAGGGCACAACTGGTACAAACATGAAGTTGCACAAGTGGGGTAGTGCAACCTCATCCATACATAATGATGATAAGCAATGAGATCCTGAAGTCCCTTGCACGCAAAGCCACTCTGCCAGGGTTCAACTGAAGCCAGAGCATTACTTGGATCATGGGGGCTGGAGATATAAAGCATTAGCATATTGATTTATGCATCTGATTAAATGATATGTAGCCTATGAACAGTTATATCTTTTAATAAAATGTTTGTCAGAAAAGATGTTGTCCAAACTCCAATTTCAAGCTAAGACAGAATCAGTAGATTGAGTCTGGATGAATGGAATTCAACCTGTCTTATGTTACCAAGACTTCCTAAATGACTAGATTCATAGCTTGCTGGTGTTCCATAATAATAATTCCATCTGCACTAATGTCTTTGGTTGTACATTGGTTCCCCTTGAAGATGATCAAAAATGTAGTTGCTGCAAAATATGCTAATAGAAGTTTCAATTGAGAAATTAAACCAGTTCTATTTTAGTTTCAGTAGCTCCAAGTTAATTGTCAAGTCTATTTGAAGCATCCATTTTGAGCCATTTATACCATAGGTGCCCACAAATTCCCTAAAACAGGAAACTAATTTGATAGTCATCTGCTGAGTCTTTCGTCATTCTGAATGTCAGGTGGAAACTATTATATAGAAGTTCTTCTTTTCGGTGCTTTCGTGAAACATCTTTCCAACTGTTCTTAATCTGATGTTTTTTGCATGCTTCTTTGGACGTTGCTTCACGTGCTACAACTTAAGACTTGGTTAACTAAGATAGTACCTCTTGTTTGTATCTAGTTAGATTTACAGTTTTTTCTCAAAGTATATCTGTCATGAATTTAGTACACAGTAAAAATTAATTTTAATTAATATGAAGACTATTCAAGCACATGGAGTCCTTTCCTAATAGCAACTGTATCCATTTAACTAATGCATACAGGCAACCATTTATTGCTGAATTGTGAAATGAGACTGGTTTGTGTAATCCAAAAACATTATCCCTCCCCAGTTAGTTGTTCTTAGCAAAGGGAGCATTATCATTAGTGATGAATATTTGATCATTACTGTTGGCTTCTTTCAAAAATTATGTCATCTATATGAAAACAAGTCATATACTAGAGCTGTTCAGTATGATTGTATGCAATCAGGCAAATGATAACCATTCTAAAACAAGCATATTTTTTCCCCAAACTATATTTATTACTTTGGGGGGAAAGGTCAAATTCCCAGCAACTCAGTGCTCTGCTGGCTTTTGTCAGCAGGCTCTAATGCACAAGTAGTGTTTTTGGCTGAGAAGTATCAAGGAAAAAGTGACAAAAGTACTGAGGATTATTCAGTTTCTTGTTAGCATTAATATTGCTAGAACCTGCCAGAACTTGTTACTTATGAAGCAAAGTATTACTCTATATATTTATTTCTAGGATCAGGTTTCCCTCTTACCAAATACTTTTAAGGTGTCATATAATAATGGTACTAAGAAAATCAATAAAAATCAAATGACAAGCAAAATAGTCAATTAAAATAATTTAAAATAGCATTGAAATAATACCAAAATTAACAGACTTGAAGGGAAAATCTAAAAATGTCACATTCATAAAGTTACTTTGAATAATAACATAGGAACCATAATGATCAAAGGACTAAGAAAAATGAAAAGTCTTTGCCAGGCTCCAAAAAGGTACCGAAAGTGATATCAGATGGTTCTTTCTAGGGAATGTGTAATGGGAAATTCTGCTAAAGCTTTTTTTAAAGAACTCTGGATCATGAACACATACTCATTTCTGCATTTAGAATTATATAAAATGTATCTTGTCTTTTTATGTACACTGAGAGCACATGCACCAGAGACAAATTCCTTGTGTGTCCAATCACGCTTGGCCAATAAAGAATTCTATTCTATTCTATTCTATATTGGCCCACTGGGAATCAATTCCAAGTTTTGATAAAGAGAGAGGAAAAATAGAATGCTTACTTTGTTTTTTAAAAATTCAAATGTGTATATTCTCACACAAAATTATGTTTCTGGTACCACAGGAATAGTGTGGTATAGTTATCACAATCTGTAGTACACCTATAATTATATGAAAAAGTAAATTTACCTAGTACGACATCTATGTCAGACAACGAACTATAATTTCAGGCAAAAAAACCACAAAAATAACCCAAATATAGAAGTAAAATTGGTTGTTTTATTTTATAAATACATTAACTGCTGATTCCAGATAATAACAATATCACGTTACAAGTTAGAAAGTTGATTTCACAATCTTTTCAATGTTAGCTATTTTCAGATATAATACTAAACTATGATTTAACAATGGGCAAATGAGCCTAGGTCTTGTGCATTCTTCAAATGATCTATTTCGTTGTGCGTAAGATGACTGTTCATTCTTCTCTCAAAAATGGACAACAATAAGAGGCATAGACCCATTTACTCCATTTTAATTAAACATAATGCATAAATATTAGTTGAATTATGATTTGTGAAAAAGAGGTTGTTCACATAAATCAGACTAATTTTAGTTTTTCAGTTCAAAATGATAAACTGTATCCAGCTAAAAATGGAAGAAAATGCATCTTCTCTCCTCCTCGTAGCTATCTAGATCTGGGTACCACAGGGAGAAGCAAGACCAGGCATGCCATTAAAATGGATAATTTACAGTTACTTTTCCAATAATACAAAGAATGGTATATAATATATCACTAGCACATTTCCACTAGCTTAACAGGATTTTATTGACTCTCTTTTCCTTCCTGCACTACCTGGCCTGCTCTCTAAATCTTCAATAGGATAGAAGAACACAGAGGGAAAGTTTAGACAACCTTGGCAACTTTTAAGATATTTGAATTTCAATTTCCAGAATTCCCTAGCCAGCCATACTGGTTGGGAAATTCTGAAAGTTGAAATCCAGGGATCTTAAACATGCAAGATTGAGAAACACTGGTTAGAGGAAGGATTAGCTCACCTCTTCTTCAACTGAATACTCATCCCATTAAGGGGAGCACAGCAGTGTTTTCCAACCAGAGAGGAAAAAAAGTGACACTAATCTTTTTGCAGCAGCAACAATTACCGAATGTGTTATCACTTAAGTTGCATTAATGTGCTAATCAAGCTTGCTTTTACAGCAGCAAACTATTGTTTTTCCACAGTGTGCATACATGGAAGCATAGTCATTCATAGCTTTATGATGGCTGGGCCTCTGTGATATACCATACATATTTACAAGTGTGTATCTATTAGATTCACAAGTTATTTTTAAAACTTAAATTTCATACATTTTGATATATTACTTTATAAGTTCAGACTTCATGAGTGAAATATCTTAGATTGCCACATGCCAAGGAATATACTGAAAAGCTACGGTATTTGCATAGGTTCCTTGGTGCAATATTGGTGCGGCATTTTCTATCTGTGGTGAGATATATGGAGGTTTGATTTCTTGGCACCTTGTTTAATGAAGTTTTGTTTCTATATTTGACTTTTGGTTATGCTTTGAATTCAGTGCACATCCATTCCTTTTAAATTATTATGCTAAATTCTCACTGTACATGTATATTTAAGCTCATTGCAACCAAGACTCTTACATTTTGTATAAATATGTTGAAATGACACCCTGTAATGTACATTATCTTTAAACAATTGATAACCATATCAATTAGTGTTTTGATCAGAAGATTAATGTCATAAACGTAGATCACTGTTATAGGTCAGCTCTGCTGTTGTTGTTAAACCACTTAAATTTCATTAAAGCCAGCTTGCCTTATTTTTGAGTAACTGAAATGTACAAGATAAATGATAAAGTAATGTAGCACCTTAGTTATATAATATAGCACCAGCTTCAGAGTTAAATTGGTATGACAATATAACAACACATTTTGGTCTAGTGGTTAAGGCACCAAGCTATAAAGTAGGACATTGTGAGTTTTGCTTTAGGCATAAAATCCAACTGGCTAACTGGCCCATCACCCTGTCACAGCCTGGCATATCAGGCTCAGGTGCAAGCCATTCTGTCAATTCCTGTCACAATCAATATTTGGTTAATCTGAAAGAACTAGACCCTGCACTTGCAGGAAAATTCTAGGAAGAAAAAAAATACTGATGGACTAGCAGTTCCATTGGAATCAGAAAATGGGCCATGGGCCCATCACAAATGTCTTGTATTTTTTGAGATAATTTAAATTTTCCTTTAAAAATGGCTGCACATATTGACCAAATTTACACTTTCCAAATTGGAACTCTGTATATTGGCTGGAAAAAAATAGTGACTGGGTGATTGGTGCTTCAGATATCTGCTATAGGCTTATCCAAGGCCACAGTAATTTAATAAATTAATTAATATTAGCACTGATACATACTGTAGCTTCAGGCTGAGCTACTTGATCAAGCACCCACTTATATTACTGGCTATGTAAGAAAATGAGCATTTTTCAGCCTTCCTTTTACGTAAACTGGCAGTTTTCAAACTTTGTAAACTCAAATAACATTTTCCACATCAATTTGTTTACCAAGGAACCCAGATGTGTCTGCCAGGCAACATATACATCTGTCAAAAGGTGATAAGTATGGCTCATCATCCAGACATGCTAGGCTTGGCCACTCCTACAAACTAGATCTGTGTACCTTTGAATATAACCAAGATCAGATGAAGACCAGTAATAGTTGACAGTAATCAAATTCCTTCCTGAAATGCTTCTCTGTCATTACTGATGCCCCCCCCACCCCTGAAATTCTAAACTTCTAGGAAATATGGTTTAATCATTTTTTTGGCAGAAACCAACATAGCTGATAAATATTATGTGATTTTGGGTTAACCGTACAGGTAATTTAATAACATCATCATATAATTAAGATAGAAAAGTTAGTTCCTCAGCCAATGCACTGAAAGTCCTCTAGTTTATGAAGAAAATTCCTGCTGCCTGTTTTAAGAAGCTGCTCGTATGAAATAGCTTATCTTGTATTTGTTTCAATTAGCAGTGTATTTATAATGGATAGCTAGATGAAGCATCGTTTCTCTGAAAACAATGAAAAAAATGGGCATTGTTTTCAACAGAGCCAGGATTTTGCCCCAGATTAGCACCATAAAAAGTCATATGCACCAGTTTGGTAGTAATGTTTTGTGGTCTGAGTTATTTAAAGATAAGATTCCATAGAATCAGGCTATTTATATCAATGTAGAAGAATAATTATCACTAAAATATAAATGCATGTATATTTTTTCTAATAGTTTCAGCTGCAATACAGAATCAGGTATGTATAATTGCTGTTTAGAAAACGTACTATACTACTTCTAAAAATGATTACACTTTAAATGTCACTCCTTTTTTTAAAAAAATTAAATATATAGCAATGTTTTTGCTCACCACTCCTTCTATTACCTAGAAAGGTTTATAACCTATTCCACAAACTAAAATCATACTGGACTCAAGAGTTTTTTTTCCCCCTATGGCAGGACGAGTCCCTCACTACATTGACGGTGATGAGAGGTCAACAGGTTATAAGGTTTACTTGTAATGTTACAAAACTATTTCTTGACTATCTTTTTGCCAATGAGTTATGGAATATAGTTAGTGGAACATCATGTACCCCACAGTAGCTCAGTTCTACAGTATAATTGCTATCCAGTCACTATTTTAGTGCTGGGGAAGTTTTTGGTTGCTATAAAACAAACTAAATATTCTTTCTCCATTAAGAAGCAAGATCTTTAACTCTAAATTAATGTTAGCTTATATATGGATAGAAACAGAGGTGGGTTCCTACCGGTTCGGACCGGTTCTACCGAATAGGTAGTAGGCAACTGGTGATGTCACAGAGCCGGTTCTGCTCCGTGGGCGCCGCCATCTTTTTCTTTTTGGGGGGGGGGAAATTTTTTTTTTTTGAATTTTTTTCAGATTTTTTTTCTTTGGCACATGCGCAGAAGCCGAGTTTCCGGCACTGCGCATGTGTCACCAGCTTGTTTTCTGCCTTTTTTTATTTTTCAGGGCTTTTTTCTACTGCACATGCATGCGTGCGCGAGGCACGCCCACGCACCGTGGGAGGCAGTGAACCGGCGGTGAGGTAAGTTAGAACCCACCCCTGGATAGAAGAGTGCATTATTATTACAGTCCGGCCTGTGTTGAACATCCAGGTAATAATAAACCTGATGCTGTTTAAAATATATCTAACTTTATCAAAACTAAACAATTCACTGTCTGATATTATTGCACATCCTCTCATGAACCTGGGATCCACACTAGCATGGCAGCACCCATCTGCTCCACTCTACTTACAAAGAATATCATTGATAAGAGTCAAGTAGTTCACAATGCAAAACCCAGAAACAATAGTGGCCTCAAGTATCACAAACAGGAAGAAGAATGTTTGTGACCCTCAGATTAGAGCCACATTGCTTTGATTTAGGACTTTGTTCAACTACAGCAACATAACTAAGTATATTTCTAAGAACAAACCTAAAGTTAGTCCAAAGAATTTTGCCACAATGGCACATATATTTTTAAGTAAAGGAAAAATGTTGGACTTTCTTTGTTCACTAGATACGAGAATAAAGCTGTACAAATATACACCATTATCATTTCAGTATGTTTTTTCTTCTGTTTACATTTTCGGGAGAACTTTGTGTTCTTTTATAAAATTACAGTTGGTTGGGCATATGTTTCAAAAATATCATAACTTTGCTCATTCTAAATAGTGATAAGAAAGAAATGTCCCATATTGGTATTATTCTACCTATTTGAGTTATTTAAACTTTTCAGTTTGTAGCCAGGATATCTTTTGTTTCCCGATTTTTGTAAAACACATACATATGCACACAAGTAAAACTCAAAGGATTAGATAAAATAATCTGGAGTTCATCTTGTTCCCAGGCCTATAAATATAAAATATTTGAAGATACATTACGTTAAGGCCTTTAAGGGTCTAAACATAATCGCTTTAATTCCTATTCCAATTTTCCTTGTCTTTGTTGTTTAAGGCACATTATTAATCTGTAGCTATCAGTGGTCCAAAAGAGTAACTTTGTCACATAAAGGGCAATATTTAAATATACATTATATCCTTAAAAATTAATCTTCATATTATTACATAAAGTCCATCATAATATTAATGAATCAACACATTATATAAACAATATATGCAAACTTAAATATACAAAATTTTGTTACACATGCACTTCATGAGAACAATTGTACCATTTATTTAAACCAATATAAGTAGTTTGATGTCACTCCGGGAAAGCAAAGATTGTTAGTGCATGATCCTCCATAACTGGGCGGGCATGCAGAACATGGCACGCCAACTTTATATGGTGCTTCTCCTATCCAATTTCCCCTAAGGAGGAAAAAAACAATAATATACTTAGTGTGCTGAACATTTTATAACATTCTTTATTGAATAACATAAAAATACTTTTTCCATATGTTATCTGCACAGCAGAGACTATTTTACAAATGCTCTTAGGTGCAGAACCTACCTTTATCCAAGATGTTGAATTCACTTTCATTTTAAACCCAGAGGTGGGTTCTGAATCTTCTTACTGTCAGTTCGTTCAAGGTCATACCTCGAGCGTGCATGCAAAGTGTGCAAGGGAGCACACACGTGACAGTCAAAAACTAGCTTCTGCACATGCGCAGAAGCAAAAATTACCTTCTGACAGAACCAGCTCTGTGACGTCATCACGGAGTTACTACCTAGTTTATAGAACCAGATAGAACCGGTAGGAACCCACCTCTGGTAGAACCAGAAAAATCTCATGAGAAGACAAGTTACAATATGAATAGACTGAGATAGATCCTTCCTATGTTTAGCTGATTTAAGAAATAAAATTCAGGGGTTGTAGATTGTTTATAACCAAATCACATGTTCTTAAAATTCAATGCTTTTTGCTACCAATTTTCAAAAAATGTTAAGTATTTGCCACTGACAATTCTTTGCCCCTTTTGCTACTGTCATTTAAAAACATGATATGAGGTTTAACAACAGGGAATTCTTATATTTCTTTGATAGATTGAATTATAATTGCCCTGATTTACTTTTATAGAATACCAATATACTGTATCCAATGTTACATGTACAACCTATGCATAACCTACTGTATAGCTTTAGAGAAGACAACCTGAATGAATTAGAAAGTGAGAATGATGACTTATATGCTGAGACAATATGAAACAATAGATTAAATGAAAACAGAGAAACTTACTTTGGGGCATAGTTGCATACCAAATAAATTGCTCGGTTCCAAACTGCTCCCCAGACATTCATATTATGGCACGTGTGGATTGCACAGCCTATTCTGTTGGAAGTCGCCCAAGCCATCTAAAGAAATAGTAAAATTTATTTGTTAAAAATCCAGCCTGAAAAACAAAATACTTATCACACCGACATAAGCTTTGAACTGATACAGGAAAACTGATATCACCTGAGTATAATGTGTGCACATGGGCCCGTAGCATCTCATCGGACACCTTGGATTGCAGTCCTGAGGATATGGAAAGGCATAATCTTTCACTTCATCATACCAGGGCTGCACCAGCTGGAGAATGGATCGATATCTGAGCAGAATTAAAATAAGACAAATTGGTATTTTTGAATGTTCAGTATTACTAATGTGCCTAAGTCATATATTATATGTAGACATATATATTATTTATTTATTTTGTAAATTACTTCATTCTCATACACTTGCAGGATAAAAGATGCTTGAAAATTAGTGGCTTGAAACAAATATATATATATATGAAATGTAATTACCTTCCAGTCCGTACAGACAAATTTTGTCCCAGAAATCTCAACAAGTAAGGTGGCCCATGGTCCCAAATGCAGGTAGCTGCCCAAGCTTCTGCAGATTTAGCAAGATTATCATCCCACACCTGGCAAAATATAATATTTTTTATTTATTTATCCTAAATACTGAAAAGGAGTTCAAAAATATGAAGTGGAATGAGTGATGAATGATTGAATGATCAAATTATGCTATTGAAGACTTGGTGGCAGACTACCCCAAAACCTAGCTCTTCAGTTCTTCCATGTTTCTTTGTCCAGTGTGATGAATTGATCCAACCTTATGAAGATGAATTGGCTGAGCTTCAATCCTTTGGCAATTTATTAGAAAGTTGCACTTTTGAAGACTGTTTGTTCAATTTTATTCCATCCTTCTTTCAAACTACACACACGCTGCATATTCCTCTGTATGAAAGCAACCAACTAGTCGAATTCATACCAGAAACATAGATATTGAGTGTTTTGCACCTCTTCCAGTTTCTCCACGTCAGCAATATTAACTTCAAATAAACTTAAATGAAGAACTCTTTACATTGAGCAGAAACTCACAATTTCTGTCTAGTTAACAAGTAGTCTTTCTTACAAGTGTGCTAGCATAGTATCCAGCAATCCTTGACTGACTTAAGAAATTTCTAATCCAACATGGATTTTGAAGATTCTGTATTTCTAGCAACCTTGTAGTAATGGTGAGAAAGAACTGGATACTTGAAGCATAAAAAACTTGGAGAAAGACCTTTGATATTATGGAAGTATTAAACAGGACATCAATGTACAGTATCTGCCCTTACTGTTCACCCTGAAGAATCCTCATAGGAAGCATTAAGACATCTGGTGTAGTTCTTGAAATGAATACTGTTACTCTTTATGTTTCACTGTAAAAATTCCCCTGTTAGGTATCAGCTGTCAGCTGCTCCAGAAAATGGGTCACTGGGCCAGGATCATTTTTTCTATATGAGCCATCATTGTTCATGATTCACAGTTCCACTTATAGCAAACATGTTATAAAAAAATGTGTATGGGGACTATTTGGGCTTAAATTGGTTTGGAAATATTTCCCCTTCTAGTACCAAACTTTCCTATTCAAAAAGTTTGCAATAATTATCCTTGATTCTTTTACTACTGTTCCTATTTTACATAGAGAAAACCAAAATTCAGAAATAGATGTTCACAGCCACCCAGTGAGTGTTTCGTCATGATGCTAATATAATTGGATCCCCCATCTCCTTTGTTCTCTATGCCAATTTTTAATGGATATTGTCTGTTGTACTCAATTTATTGTTTTCTTCATATAGATAATTGCATTTAATGAACTAAACCCAGAAAAATATAAATTATTTCCCCAATAATTTTTTTTGTAAAATAAAGTTTAATTTGATTTTTGAAGAAAAAGATATTTTTGGAAATGACTACTTAAAAAACCTTCAGACAAAGCAACACTTTAAATAAAATGTAATCTGGGAGCAATAGTTTGAACTTAAATTGCACTGAAATCTATTAATTTTATGTTTAAGTGCATAATTTTAATCTTAATTTAAATGCGGTCAAAATGCTTCCTAAATGAATCAATAATAAATAATTATAAAGAAACAAAGTTTGCCAACTGATTATTTATGTATCACATTCCTGGTCTTTATTAGTTGAAATTTCACAATAATCAAATTTAAAAATGCAGAGATTATCATCCAAATGAAGAGATCAATACTTGTGAGTTCAATACTTGCCCAGAAAAAAAATCCTAGTTAAACCATTGCAGAGAGATAGTTAAGCGTCTGCTTCAACCCATCCAGGGAAGGGGACCAATCTCTTCTATGCATAATTGTTGCTATTGTCAATATTTCTTTCTAATTTGTAAACAGAATGTACCTTTGTGCAATATGAATTAATGTGTCCGTTAATCACTGTTAAAAAGACAGAACTAGATGTTCTGTGTGATATCCCTTTAAGTATTTGAAACGTGCTATCATATCCTCCTTTCCTTTATTATTTGTTTATTTATTTCTTGTCTTTATTATTTTTATAAATAACTCAAGAAAGCAAACATATTCCACACACTTACTCCTCCTATTTTCCTTATAACAAGAATCCCATGGGATAATATAATATAATAACAGAGTTGGAAGAGACCTTGGAGGTCTTCTAGTCCAACCCCCTGCCTAGGCAGGAAACCCTACACCACTTCA